>JAOWBH010143765.1:0-13024 GCA_028566215.1 Silene coronaria | reverse complement strand
GTCGAGTATTTAACGATACTCAAGTGAGTTACAACTAGAGTTAGTTGTATGAGTGGATTGATAATTTTGTAACCCGTATAAAGGTACTAAAATTATTAATCGAGAATAGTGGACGTAGGCTTCGACGTTTGAAGCTGAACCACTTCAAATATCGTGTGTCCATTGCATCTATTGCTTTTACATTTCATGAGTATATCGTAATAGTTGAATTTGATTGATAAATTCATACTAACGATTCCATACTTACACGCTTATACGAACATTCGAAACCCCCCCCCCCCCCTCCCCCCTCCATCTTGAGTATTTCGGATCCATAGACTCTTCACCCTCGCCCATTCGGTTGAGTGCCAAGTTTACATGACTTCCCTAGTTTCCCATTACCCACCACTCTGTTGAGTGGCAGGGGTACTCGGTCGAGTGCTCACTACTCGGTCGAGTTTCCTGCCCACTTGACCAAGTGTTCCCCCTTTTAAGCCTCAATACGTGATACTTGCCCATATAGGCATATATATACATCGATTTCACGTGTTTTTACACGTATTAACACATTCTATGATGTAGAAGGTCTAGCATAAGCCATAGCACGTAAACTAAAATGCAAGCGACATTCTACGTACATGTCAACCATTCTATCACTTCATATAATCACATATATGCACCAATAAAACACCTAATTTACCACTATGCTACTTTGATACTCACATAGGCATCTTACTCATGCATAAGAAAACACATAGGCAACCATTATGCACTTAAGAAAGCCCAATTTATTATCCCTCACGTAGTGACCGAGCCAAGAGGACAACAGTACAAACTTGAGACGTCTCCTAAGTTTGCCCCTAGCCCCTACAACTCAAATCGGGTTCATTTTAATTGACACACCTATGTTCATTGGTTAGGCTCAAAATCGAATGCCCTGATACCACTTTGTAATAGCCCCATTAACCGAGAGGTCACAAATAAGGCAATTCTCAACAATGGAGGAGTCACATGCTCTGTTTCCCGAGTTTATGGTGCGAAAAAATTAAATCCAAACCATTATATAAATAAAAAGTCAAGGTGAATCTCATACACGACTAAATATCCAAATACATAATCCAAATACGAAGGCTAAAGTCATAAAACTAGTACATAATCATTCTAAAAAAATAGTGGTGACTCCTCAGGACCGCTCCCGACTTCCAAACCCGCATTATATGCCCATATTATACCTGTCAAGCCACTGCTCCCCATATGAGCGGAAATCATAATATGGATCGACACAGTTTTTCCAAAAATCGTTAACTTTGCCAATTGAATGAATATACTACATGACATGTGAATGATATGGAATGCAAACAAAATGCAATAATGAGGAAGAGATTACCGTACCATCACACCTCCTCCAACCACACCGGTAACGGCATCGCACCGCCGCCACCCACAACCCGGACCACAGTCCGAAACAAGCACCATGACGCACCCAAGTAGCATGGGCGCTAACCGGACCCCTGCCCGACGTTACAGCGCACCGCAAGTCTCTCCGTACTCAAGCCATGAATGTGCACATCTCCATTGAGGTCCTAATGGACGACTCAAGCGTAAGACAGTCTCCCAACCGTCTTACGTCTCTGCAACGACCAATCACAAAATACTCAACCACCTCCAACACCCACATAACCACCACATAGCCATCATCCCAAGGTATGCCAAACTTACATTGGTACCAACAAGAATATATCATACAAGATGCATAAAACGTAAGCATCACTTATAATTACCAACACTTTCATAAATCATGTTATATGAAACCATAACTCATAATAATATCATTCCTCTTTTATATCATTTATATGTTAACATAATCTCATTCTTTCATGATATGAACCATATACTTCAACAAAATGTGAGAGGATGATTCCTAACATATGACAATACAAGTAACATGAATATATGCATAATAAATCAAACAACCAACAACGCTAAGTAGGGAGAACCCTACCTTAAGAAAATTCTTTAACTAAGAAAACTCACTAGAAGGGCTCCTCAACAAAGTCTCCTCCTACATTATTTAGGAGACAAGCATCACTAACATATCCTAATAATACATATTTAACCATAAAAATATTTAATAGCATAAACCTAACCTTATTAATTAGATAGAGACCTTATAAAGATCCCTCAACAATTAGAACTAAGAAATATAATAAGGATAAGAAGAGGGAAATGATGATAATAGCTTACCAAGCTTCAAGGAAATGGAAATGGTGAAGATGCACAACAATGGTGAAGTTTTGAAAAATGAAAAGATAATGAGTGGTTGGGATTTGAAGAGGATAAGGTTGTTAAGATTTTGTGTTTGTAGATTTTAAGGTAGTGAGGGTGATGTTAGAAGAGTGGTGTGTAAGATGTAAGAAGAAATCATAATTTTAGAGTAGGTTTAGTTCCTTTCAAGGGCTCCATATGATTCATGCACACTAATCCCTCCCAGCGACCACTCGATCGAGTGACTCACTTCAATCGGCCAAGTGGCAACATACCAGGACGATCCCCCAGCATAGTACTCGTTCGGTCAGTCAGTCGAGTGCTCTGTGCTACTCGTCCGAGTACACAGTCTAGAAATTCGATGTGTTACAAAAGGAATTAACAAATGATTAATGAAAAGTTAGCAAAGGATTAAATACAAACTTGATAGAAGAATAAAACAAGAAAAAATAATAGAAGAAACCCAAGATTTTATGAAGAATTGTCACCTTCTTCAAGATTAACCCAAGAATTCTTCAATTATAAAAGTAGATCTAAAACTGATTTGAGAGATTTTTGTGGAAAGATTAGGCTAAAAAGTAATTAAGATTTTAATATAATCTAGGGGAGACTAATACTCTCTCTAAGGAGGCATACTAGGACATAACCTAAAAATTATTACAAAGTGGGGTATTTATACAAATACAATTAGGTTAAGTTGGGTTTAAGGAAAAGAGGCTCGACCCCGGGCGGGACAGAGGAGGACTCTGACGGGATAGGCTATCTCGGCCTAGATAAGGGTTGTCTTGGGCGAGACCTAGGTCCTTTCGTGCTCAAGCTCGGGCGAAACAAGGCCTGTCTCGGACGGAACCTTGTTCAGCCACATTCTTCCTTCTTCTCTTCTTCTTTGACCTACTTTATTGGCTAAAGGTTATCGGTCTTGTTCCAATCTTCATGCTAATTAGTGAAAGTCGTTATTTAGTCATCAAATGAGCATAAAATAGGGAAATTTAGCCTCATTTGGCTCCTTTCCTATAGAACACATAAAATAGGATAGAAATACAAATATGATGCATTTTGCTATAAAAATGACTATTAAGGAGACGATATGCAAAATGAGACTAGTTAGGAGGTATAAAACACGTAAATTAGAACCACATAAAATATCCCCAAACCAAACCTTTGCTCATCCTTGAGTAAAGAGGTGAACAAGACAACAACCTTTATTTAAACTACTCCTAATAGTATATTCGATACATGGTAATTAGCGGCGTCTTGTCAAAACTTCGGCACATCCTAGCAATATATATTCTTGCAAGGCAAGTGGCGTCTTGTCAAAACTTCGGCACATCCTAGCAATAAAGCACATAAACACGGAATATGATGCATCTACAAAAGGATAGTCACCTTCCTCATTAAAGTGGCGGAATTAACCAAGAGAGAAATAATTTAAGTGTGTATAATTCAATGTAGTCACTAATTCTATAGATTACTATGTCTAAGAGTATGTAATCGAATCACCTCTAAATGGTGTCAAACTAGTAGGTTTTTCATCCTCATTTGCTAAAGTGCGTCGTCAAAGGTAATAAAATGGAAATGGAATGAGATTCCTCGTAATGTTAGAAGACACTCTAATTTTGTGTTGCATTCCCTTTGTCACCTAGATGAGAAGAAGGGTCGCCCCTCTTTGTCAAGCAACCGTAATCGAGTGAAACCATCTAAAAGATAAGGAAGAACTTTCATTTGTGACTTCTAATTTGACTTGTTTTTGGTTTGTCTGCTTGATTGTTTCTCTTTGACAACCTTTTGGATTTGACATTTGATATCACGATTTATCTAGCAAAGGGTATACGGTGGAGACTAACAATAAGAAAATCCTCGCCATAGCGACTCGAGAGCGACCCCATTTGTATTAAGGCTACTCTAGAAAAGCCTAGAAGTCTCCTTTTGCACTCCTTACGCTAGATTATAACAAAATATTTGGCAAACAAAATTTTGATTTGATTTTTGATTTTTGTTTTATTTTTTATTTGCATTTAATTTTGAACTCATTTTTCTTTGACGTACGAGTTTTCCTTTTTTGTGGCATTTGTATGAGCATGAGATGGCAAAAAGTGGGTAGTTTTAGGCTCGGAGGTCACCTAAGAATGCACGGCAACCAAGGAATTATCACGTCATTGGGGGTGAACTAATGGTCAAAATCGCACACCAATTACTAAGATTTAGCAAGCGGGTCAAAAGACATTAGTAGAACACTATCTAGGGTGTATCGACTTTATTCTCATAGACAAAGTCCTAAATAGAAGAAGTGTCTACATCGACCTATTCACACATGTCACACTTGTCACACTTGTCAAAGTTCTTAATTAGGCAATTTCCTAAAATTTTCTAAATGCAACTACATGTCATGATGCAACTAATATAATACATGTTATAATGCAAATGCTTTATCAACTAATATGCCATATAAACAATGCAAACCTCTAACAACACATAGGCAATCATCAACCGCAACTTCTCCAAAATAACACCTCATCGTCCTCAACATAAAAGCCCATTCCCCTCATAACAAAATGAAAAGGAAATGGAAGGGATAAAAGATTAGAATGATCATACCAAACGGTCTTCATTTCTCCTATCGGTGTCTCGAATGAGGTGACATGCGATGCGTGAGAAGAGTAACAAACAAAAAACGTTTATACAATTCTAAATTACAAACGTAAATAAAATATTTTTGGATTTTTGAAATTTTTTAAATTTTTAGGAGTTTTCAAATTTTTGTAAAAGAAATAATATGTTTTTGGATTCTTAAGAGTTTTTCAAAGTTTTTTAGATATTTTCGAATTACATTTCACATCCCCACATTAGAAAGTACATTGTCTCCAATGTACACAATGTGGACGAGAAATCAATGCATGAATGCAAAATGAATGCATGATTTATAGAAATGCAAGTGTATGAACTAATCTAAATGCAAAGTTAACAACGACGTTAGTCTACAAGTGATGCATGTGTTCGGTCAAATACAGAGATAATTACGATTAACTCGGATCACTTATAATTGAACTTCCTCAAATCGAACAAAACACTATTTCTAGTGCAAAAATAAGGGGTGTGTAACTATTATGAACCATGCATGAATGTAGAATGCTCTATCTAAGCTAAGTGATGCATGCTTTCTATTAGGTAGGGAGCTAATTTAGATTAACTCGAATCCGGCATGATCAAACTATTCCAAAAAAGAAAAGTGTGCAAAGCACTTATCCAAAAATGGGAAAAGTTTGTTCATAACGATGAATTTTATGCGAATGAATGAATGTAAATGTAACGAATACAAATGAAGCATAAGCATGAAACATGAGAGATAATTGGAAAAGGATACGCGTACCAAACTACAAGGGAAGGATGCTAAGGGAGCCACCGTCTACGTTTGGATTTGTCGGCATCCTTGATTAAGCTTCCTCACTCTCATCATCCTCTTTCTCAACCTCTTTTTCATCGTTGTCGTTCTATCATCACCATCGTCCTCTTCATTCTAATTGCCACCCTCTTTGCTTTTCTCCACACCTTACACACCCCATATATTGGGGCTCTTGTGAACAAAGGAGTTGTACTCATGAGGATAGTGGAGGGATATTTATAAAGGTATTTCGGTGGGGGTTCTTTTTAGTTGGCAAATATGATAGGTAATGCTCCATTTACACCAATGGGAACGATGTGAGTTGAGTTTTGAGGGATTTGGAATGGGAGAGAAGGAGGTGTTAGTTAGGAAGTATGGTTTGTTTATTTGAGAGAGGAAGAAAAAATGAAGGTTAAGTAAGGAGCCACGAGCATAAGGCATTTGACACAATGAGGCATGAACTAGGACGAGTAACATTATGTCTCGCTCGAGTAACCTAAACTCAGACAAGTTTCCATAGAACTCGGACGGGTTTCAGGTCAGCAGGAGACTCACAAAAAAAATTGCTCAGAACTTATCTGGTTTACCTTCGTCTCGGACGAGTTTCACCAATCTCGGACGGGACGGAGCTCATCTCGGACGAGACACCTTACCTCGGGCGGGACAGGCCTCGTCTCGGATGGATTCTCCGACAAAACTTGCTCTTTTGAAAAAGAACCTCGTCCCGGACGGGTTTATTGAGGATTAGGACATGTTCCTTCCCTTAGAATGGAATTTTAGTCTTTGCCCCAAATTTTTATTTCTTCTTCATTTCTATCCAATGGGGGAAGGGTCGGTCATGACTTTCGAGCCACTTTTATCCCCACACTTGATTCATTTCCTCTACCCATATCAAAAGTATATTAGAGAACCCTCCCTCACTCACTCTCTTGCAAAAATTTGACGAATGCATTTAAATTAAATGAAGTGCAAATGAAATGAAATAAATGTAAAGTCAAGTGATAGGATTTTTTACAAATAGTGGTTATTGGGAGAACTCCACCAAAATCACTTCACGGTTCCATTCTCTTTTCCATGTTGCTCAACGCTCTTAACAACCGGTCAAAACCTTGAGCGTAATCTTCGAACAAGCATATGTAGAATATTGGCCACTTCATTATAAGGTACACCCACTTCTTCGACCAACGATTCTTTTCAAAGGTTCTCTCACACTTAACACTCCCTCTTAGGCCTTTTTGTTGATTCGACCCTTTCATCTTAAAATGTTTTCTAAGAAGTGGGAGGAGCGGTATCTTTTGGGCTTCCTTTGTGGGGCACACCTCCTCATTGTCAAGGCAAGGGGATTGGTGAAGAATGGGAGGCAGAGAGGTGAACTTTTCGCCATAAAAATAACTCATGACTTCATTCTTGTCGCTTCCTTCAAGACCTTATTTAGAATTAAAACCATTTCCAAAGAAGAGAGCTTCTATTTCTTCCAAACTATGGTCAAAGGTGTCAGCATCATAGTTTTCCTCTTGGCTTCTCAATTCTCTGAAGATAGCAAGTTCAATTTCATCAATCTTCATTTTCCAATGGTTACCAACACTCTCACTTGCATCCATGGTGCGCACATCTTCCATATGATTCATAAAATAAGAGTGTGATGAGAGGTCATCCTCATTATCATCATAAACATTCTAAATAGAAGGATCAAAGCTATTTGGTGAGCTAGATGCATGAGGCAATTTAGACATAGCGATTGTCTCACAATTAGCCTGAAGCTCATCCTCATCGTTGTTATCGTCTCCAATTATACCATCTTCCCAATGGGGACCGTCTTCTAAGGTGCTTAGATCACAAGAAATACCAAGGGGCTCACCAAGCTTCACCTACTCATTCTCCATTAAAAGTTCATCATCAAAAGGAGAGAATTCATTCCATTCATCCACCACACCATCTTCCAATGCTCAATCTACAATAGGTCCACAACCAATCATATGCTCCCCATCTTCGTCATCACTCTCATCCTCAATCACACTATCTTCCCAATGGGGAAAAGAGGTTTCTCTTGTAGCATTTCAGGGTGTGTGAAAATAGGTAAAGGGTAATGCCTCACTCTCATCCATCTCATTACTCTCTTATTCTTCAATATACTCTTGGTCGGCTTTCAATTGGGCCATTTGAGTTGCTAGCTCTCTCCCATGGACCAAGACATTGTTTAGCACCCTATCCCTTGCTTGACTTTCCTCTTGCATTTCCATAAAGAAGTCTTGTTGACTCTTTAACATTTAAAGGACGATGATTTGTATATCAAGGTTAGGGGTGCTTTGTTGAAAAGGGATATAAGGTGGAAGGTGATTGTAGAATTGGTTTTGGAATGGTCGTTGTTCTAGAATGTGGGAGCTTTCGTATGAGATGTTTTTAGGGGAATTTGGGCTTTCATTGTAGAATTTGTAAGATGGAGGTGTGTTTTCTTGCTCAACAAACCCTCTACCTTCACACAAGTTATAGCCACTCACTCCACTTTGCCCATATACTCCTTGTTGGAAGCCTTGCGCCAATGTCATTGCTTATACAATGAAACAACTAAAAAAAGAAAACTACAGAAAAATGGTAAGAACAACCACGAGGAAGCGAGTTCCCGAAGGCAAGAAGAACAACTAAAATAGACAAATTAACAAACAAGAACTTAAACACATAACACCGTTCCCAGCAATGGCGCCATTTTTTATGCGACATAGTCGTTAACAATCACAACCAAAACAAACATTTATAAACTTAACCTAGCAAAATGATAAGTTAAGGTCGATCCATGGGACGGTGTGCTTTGGGTTCTAAATCTATCCTAATCATGCAAGTGTCACAATTATATGGGTTTTAAACTAAGGTAATAAATTTAAACAACCAAACAAGGATGTAAACAATCAAGTAAAAGCACTAGGGTGTCACGGGTTCATAGGGGTGATCAAAGGAGTCTAAACATGTGAGTCTAAATCGGGTCAAGGTTTTAGTAGGACTATGGGCCGAGGCTCTCGATCTTACGGTTCTACCTAGGTCAAGTCGGGTTAGCACTTGTGCACATCCGTTCTACCCACCATTATAGCACATGGTCTAACACACCTAAGGCTCTCAAACTTATAGGAGTGTTGAACAAATAGAGAATCGTACAAGTTTGTCAAACGAGCATTTCATCAAACACTTAATATGCACTAATTGAAACCACAACTTTTAATCAATTTATTATACTCACTAAGCATGGATCTACCCTTCAATCATTCCCCCTAATCCCTCACTTACCATAGATAAGAGACTACTCACTACTTATCATGATTAACATGCCGATAATACATCTAACATCACAACAAAGCTAAACATGATGAACAAGTAAATGAATTAACAAAGGATTAATGAAAAGCTAGGAAATAATTAAGGAATTATATGAACTTGATAGAAGAACAAGACAAGGAAGAACAATAGAAGAAACCCAAGATTTTAGGAAGAATTGTCACCTTCTTCAAGATTAACTCAAGAATTCTTCGATTACAAAAGTAGACCTAAGACTAATTTGAGAGATTTTTGTGGAAAGATTAGGCAAAAAGTAATTAAGAGTTTAATCTAATCTAGGGGAGACTAATCCTCTCTCTAAGGAGGCATAATAGGATATAGCCCTAGAATTATTATAAAGTGGGGGTATGTATACTTACAATTAGGTTAAGTTAAGGAAAAGATTAGAAAGGCGGCGGACCTAAGGCTTGACCCCGGGCGGGACAGATGAGGACTCGGACAAGATAGGTTGTCTCGGCCGAGACAAGATTGTCTCGGGCGAGACCGTGCTCAAGCTCGGGCGGGACAAGGCCTGTCTCGAACGGGACCTTGTCCAGCCACATCCTTCCTTCTTCTTTGACCTTCTTTATTGGCTAAGAGTTGTTGGTCTTGTTCCAATTTTCATACTAATTAGTGCAAGTCATTATTTAACCATCAAAATGAGCATAAAAAACGGGAATTTCGCCTTATTTGGCTCCTTTCCTATAAAACATATAAAATAGGATAGAAATACAAATATGAAGCATTTGGCTATAAAAACGACTATAAAAGAGACAAAATGCATGAAAAAAGAGGCTAGTTAAGAGGTATAAAACATGTAAATTAGAACCACATCATATAAACATTAACACTTATTGAAACCAAGTAAGAAATCCCACCTTTTAGCAATCTCCATAAGCAATCCGAGACAAACCCGTATCTATCTCATAAAACCGTCTCACCCTACATAAATCACAAAATTACCATCACAATAAATCCTATGCCCTTTTATTGTATAAAACCTCTTATTAATGCCCTTTAATTAACCATAATACTAATTAAAATCACTAATAAATATTACTCATGAAAACCCCCAACTTCTAGGGTTTGGGTCAACATAATATTGAAAGTGAAGGATGAATGTTAACTTACAAATGAAAAGATAAAGAAAGAATCAAACTTGGTAGTAAATCCCCCAAATATAAGCTTGGATCTTCACAAAAGATGATAGGGAGGTTTAGAGAGAGTATGGAGAGTTAGGGAGAGGGTTTTAGGGTTTGCAAATGAAGAAGAAAACTAAAGTGGAGGCTAATATAGTAAGGCTCAAAACAGGGAGCCTAACAAGCGTAGAGCCCTTGGTCGAGTACGACCTGCACTCGGTCGAGTGCGACCTGCACTCGGTCGAGTACCACCTAATCAGACCCTGGCTGAACTAATACGCACTCGGTTGAGTGTACCCTATACTCGGTCGAGTATCGCCTTCTAAAGTTCTCGAGTATTGCACTTCATCTTCTTCCTTATGTTCTACTTCCTCTATATTCTTCTTCTTCTTTCCTTCTTTCTCCCTTCCTCTTTATCCTTAATCAAATTACCTTCTTTTGATTTCACAAAACTAAATTATCACCATTTATATGAATGCTCAACTCCACCATACGTAATCCTTAAACCCTTATTTCTGAGTCAGTTAATTATTCCTACCCCTCAAACAATTCCCCCAAATTGATTATGAATGCAATTAAATATCATCATCACTGCCCCAACAATAATTAATTGGTAATCTGTAATCCACGTGTTTGTAGGTGGACAGTAATACCTGCAAATTTTACCCAAACCAACCATCTTCCTTGTTATTTAGATTATCAAACGTTTATGGGTTACTAGATTTTGTCCCTTGTTGATACCTTGAAGTCAATTAAAATTCTCAACCTCCTTCCTAATAATAACATCAAGAATAAATCAATCATATAATTATCCGACCCGTCACCGTCATAACACAACCCTAATAACGTCCCCTTTGTGTCTGGAAGCATAACTGCTAACCCAGAACCCTCCCCCGCTGGGTGGGTTATCACAATGAAGCGTATAATCACTGACTCCTAACCACGGAGCGTATAACCATTGCCTCATGGCCATAGGATCACCTCACTGTCGCAGAGGTGCTCTTATACTACATGTCGCAGGGTTACTCTGATACCACTTGTAACGACTCGACCCGTCACCGTCGTAAAACAACCCCAATAAGATGGGGTGTGCACCTTTGAGCCCATTATTTGTCCCCACTTAATCCTAAAAGTATTACTAAGTGGTGGGTTGAACCTATTATAAACATCTCATGATCTCTTTATTCTTTACATGTGGGATAATTTTCCTCACATTTCTTCGGGTGTTACACTTTCTTACAAAATTTAATTTTTAAATCGTGTTTTCCGATTTAGAAGAATACTCTTTTTCGATTTCTCGTTAGCATACCGAACATGTAAGTATGAGGGTGTAAATAACTCATTTACCTTACGTTTTAACTGTTTTTATGATATAAACAACATGAACAATGCATAACATGATACAAACTTGGAAAAGATGAGCCAAAACTGGATTTCTGCCTGAGACAGGGGCATATTACATCACAGACTGACCCGTCTCCAAAGCCTCTCAAACCATAATCCAGACGTGCTTGTGTTCATCCTTCCTTCGTCTTTTCTTTTCTTTCATTTCTTTCTTTTTTCCCATTTTGGTATGACTTTAGTCATTTTATTTTCTTTCGTTTGACGCGATTTTAGCCATCACCAAAAATCGTCCTTGGTTAAGCATACAATGTCGGTTAGATCCGAATTTTGACGATATTTGTTGGTTAATTACAAATTTATGCATCTTTAATCACCTTTTCTTCTTTCAACTTCCCCTTCTCATTTGTTTACCTTTGCAAACTCTTTTGGTCAAATCAATGTTCATCCTTGGTAAATGAAAATACCATGTCAGTTAAATTCGAGTACGATGATATATGTCGACTAATTACAAAGCTACGCACTTAATTTATTTAGTTCATATCGAATCCTTTTATTTTTTTTATTTTTTATTTTAGTTTCTTTTATCTTGGCCATAATGGATGTCACTCTTGGTTAACACAAATAGCGTGTCAATTTAACACGAGTAGGATGATAAAAAGGCTAAGCATGTATAAACAATTTATTCTTTCACTCACAAAACTATTCATGTCAAACGTACAAATCCGGACTCGAAATCGAGTATTACTAACATAATACTAACTTGTAACACCCCCACTTACCAATGAGCCTTTAGCAAGGCCTTCCTTAGCAACCAAGGGTGCCACGGTCTAGGTTACCCGAGGTAATACATATTAAAAGAGACCATAAAAAAGCATTTATTAAATGTATAGAGTTTAATCGGTTACAACCTCCAAATCCAAATACAAAACAACTACATAATCCGAAAATAACAACGGAAGCTAAAACGTCTATCATTTAAGGTCAGCGGAAGCTATCTGAGACACAGCTAGGTGATCCCCATCCTCGTCCCAAGCGTAAGCATTAATCATAATCACCTGCTAAAGACACTTTCACCATTCGTTGACAACATCGAATGGATCACAGCAGAACAAAAGAAACAACAACAAAGACAACCAAGTCAGTACTGCACAACATTAAACAATAGCGATAACATAAACAAATGCAACAACATCATCACCACCATCTTCAATCCCAACTCCACAATCACACATAATAGATTACCCATCGCAACAGGTAATCTGCGCCGGCAATGGGGGACCGCAGCCAATCCCACCAAAGCCCTGCTCGATGCACGAGCGAACCCAGTTCCTTAATGTGCACATCCCCCTTGTGATGGGAGTCACAAGAGGCAAATCATGGGGTTAAGAGCCATCACCCAACTGTTGGGGATTGTGTCCTAAACAGATGGTGCGGGTAACACAATCAAAACTCGAGTTTCACGAGGGTTACATTGTAATTTAATCAGTTGATTAACGTTTGACAGTAACGGTTGGCTTACTAGATAAGTTTGACGTCTGTTGCCATACGGAACGTATGACGGTGATCAACTGGTCCCTAAAAGTCACACCTAAAGGACGTGTTTGAGAAACGTGGC
>JAOWBH010143754.1:0-13026 GCA_028566215.1 Silene coronaria | reverse complement strand
TCTATATCTAATTCGCTGTTTTTTATACATAATTCGCAAATTAGAGAATTATTAATTTTAATTAACAAACGACTCGCGAATTGATACGCGCGTATCAATTCGCAATTCGCACTCTTCTAGAGCAAATTAGGTAAAAGCCTGGTGTTAGTGAGTTACATGAAAGTGTCATCAATTCAAAATAATTTAAGGACATATTTCAGTGTGTAAGAAAATATAAGTAGTATATGACTGCTGTGGTGGTTTCACTCTAAGTTTGTTGTAACTTGTAACCCGTGTTTGATTCTTGGTGTAGACGTGTATTAGAATGTTCATATGACTGCTATGGTTTCACTGTTAGTTTGTTGTAACCCATGTTTGATTCTAGGTGTAGCCATGTTTACAATGTTCATATTTGATCAATTTAGTAAGAATAATGATGTGGAGAAGTTTTGAACTCAAGACCTACAATAATAACCCACCTAAGTAAACATGGACATGATGACCACCTGAGCCAAGTTCCACTGACGATTCCTTACCCATTCACTATATATAAGTCTGCTTTTAGTATTATTTTAAATGCAAACATGCCGGTTGGCCAGTAGGGACGTCAATGTCACCCGAACCCGCTTCAATCCGATCTACCCGAACAATTTTAACTGATGAAAACTCAAACAAAACTGGTGAAAAGCGGGTGATGGATGAGTCAGGTGACGGATCGGGTTGGGTTCAGGTGAAGAAATTTCATCCGTCCGCCCGATTAGATTTAAAAAAATATATTATTTATCCCACTTCCTCATATATAAATAGTCCTGTTCTTACTCTCAAAATCCTAGTAAACTACCCTCTCCCTTCCGCCCTCTTCTTCTCTCTCTTCATTTCCAATCACCCACAACTTCTTGTCACATACCTCTTTTCAAATCCCCGCCTTGCAGCCTAGTGTCCACCACCGTCGTCTCCAATCACCACCAATCTGCTTTATTCGTCAGATGGCACCTCACGCCGCACACCAGTGAGATCTACCCCATTCATGACGTAAGGAGTTAAAGGATGATGTCGTCGATAGCGGACTGGTGGTGGAATCAAGGATGCTATTGACTATAGTAATACTTCACATATGTAGTTGATAATGAATTTTGAGGTTATGTATTTGTAATGGAATTCTAGTATTTTAGTTATACATTTTGGGTTTGTTGAACTTTTATCATTTGATCAATCTGTAGAGTTGCAGTGGCATTTTTTTCTAAATTTATTTTTCATCCGTATAATCACCCGATTCACCCAATTCACCCGCGGGTGACGGGTGGGTCGGATTCGAGTGGAGGGTGGCTCTAGTCCCAGTTCGGGTGGACTAAATGGGGTCGGATGATGGATGCAGATGAGGCCCCACCCGATCAGAAACCGGCTCGTTGACATCTGTGCTGTTGGGTGACGTTTTTCCAATAAAAACGACATGCACAATGGCATTCCCTCAACTTTGGATATCCCAATCCTATATTGACCATAATGCTACAAAACAACCAAGATTTGAAAAATGAAAGCAGGGTTATTGGATTACTACCACAACCCCCCACCCACACAACCAAGATTTGAACAACATGAAAGCTCGGTTATTGGATTCCAATCCCTGTTCCACCCAGCTACCCACACACATAAATGCCAACCGGTGTATCGGTTTACACGTATACTATTGTTCCCCTTGTTGCAGAGAGAGAGAGAGAGAGAGAGGCGCACACACACACACACACACACACTATCTAGGAGTTCATAGCATTTTATATGTGGCGTTAAACTTCATTGGAAAACAAAACATCTCATCGTTCAATTCTGAACAAGTCAATGCCATAAAAACATTCAACCACCAAGATGATAGCTTATCCGCGATGATCTTGAACGACCAAATTGACCAGCTTCACTTTCAAGGATAAGACATACCTCGTTAGCCATTAACTTCCGCGCGTTGCTAGCGTACAGTTTCGGATCATCTTTCTCTTCCTTTGAGGGGTAATAGATAGGCAGTTTAGCCACCTCCAAATGATTTACAAACTGACACAAAAGTAACACAACATGCCGCACCTGCAATTAAATGATTACAGCACCAAGTTATAAACCCTTAGTCCCAAATAATTGAGGTCAGCTACTCACCGACAGTGATTCAAAAACATATCATATACGAATCATATACATATGCAACAAAGACCACAAGCAAAACGAGTAAAACTACACACTACAATACAATGATTGGGTGATATTGATTTAAGAACAATAAAAACAAGATCAGATAGTGGAAATTACGCATCTACAAATCACTAATATTACCAGACAGATTTTTCTAGTATGGCTATTTGTAGAACCAGAGTCTAGTGTGTTTTCAGTGCTAAGAAAGGGCATCACGTGATCGAAAGTAATTTCTACAAGTATTAACATCATGGACAGTACCACCACTAACACCTATTAAAAAAAGAAGCGGTGGCCCAGGACAATAGAGAAACCCTTCATTATCATGGCAAGACAAACTAAATGCACCATTAAGGTAGGGTAAAAAAAAAAAGGAAAAATACATGTCAGACAGTGCA
Source organism: Silene coronaria (assembly GCA_028566215.1). NCBI lineage: Eukaryota > Viridiplantae > Streptophyta > Magnoliopsida > Caryophyllales > Caryophyllaceae > Silene > Silene coronaria. Next base: position 10,474 of record JAOWBH010143754.1, on the reverse strand, counting down.
ACAACATTAGTTTACTCCATAAAGCCTCAATGGCTCCCGCAAATTGTGGGGTAAGGAGGGTTCGGATGTATGCAGCCTCAACACAACGAGCCGATTTCCGAATGACCTAAGATGAAAATTGAGTCGAGGAAATGCATCGAAAGACCGCTACTTCATAAGAGAAAGAAATGAAGCCACTGTAGTGAGCCATTTTGACTTATAACATCATCCAGAGTCAAAGAGCAATGAGTCTTTGACTTCATTGGAAAAATGGAACGATACTCTCTTGGGCATTATTAAATGACGTTAGTCATTGGATGGATGATTGTGAACCACTAAATCAATCAGGTAGATAAGGTCAATTGACAACAAAGTAGCAAGATTTGATTAAGTGCAAGCAATAGGTGGCAGGGGTACAATAGTGCATGGCATAAAATTTATATCAAAAAACATTACTCAGTATTATTTAAAAAAGCTTTAAGGGTACTTTATGATGCATTCATGCCACTAAACATAAGAATCACTAAAACATGTCAGAAACAAGCATTTTAGTTAGATAAGGAATTTAGGAAAACTTTCTAAATTCATTTATGATGGGATATTGAGAGTAAACAGAGGGTATTTCACGCTCAAGCAATCAAGCTAGCTAGAGTTAGATAAAATAGCTATCTTATCCTTACAAAAGTAAAGATGCGACAGCTATCATTAACAGACACACAAAATATCCACAATGTTGAGCTGAAAAACTGCTACAAATTCAAGGTTGTCATTCACAATGGAAGTATTATGGAGTTATTAATGTAAACATAGAAAAGTAATTCACTCAAGATACAAAAAAAAAAGGCAACGGTAGAATAAGAAATCAGTATTAACAACATCAGAGCATTAACCCAAAAATGATCTGAAGCCGACATGAATCATCCTTTAGAGCAGTTGCTCAGTGATCGCACTCCTCAAAATGCAAAGAGATAGAAAGAGAAAAATGAAAAGCGAACGAAAAATGAAACATAATACAAAAGTCAAGCTAAGCCTAAAGGTATAGCGTCGGAAGCTCAGTTTTCTTTTATAAAACTTAGATATAAAATAAACAATAATTTTTTGAAAATAGAAGTTAAAAATTAATGATTCAAAAATCTTACAAGTAAACCAAGCATGATTATATAATGAGTTTTAGGTTAAATGTTTGACAAGTCTCAAAAGTAAACAAATTCTATTTAAAAAAAATGGATAAGTAGTTTAAATAACGGCAGATACTAAAAATAAAAATAAAAAATTAAGTCCATCATCCACATGAATCATTTCCCTCCATAGTGCTCCGTCACCATATACTCTTCCATCATCCACATGAATCATTTCTTATATAATTTTCAATTACTTTCATCCAAGTTGTTTTTGGTCTTCCATTACCCCTAGTCTAACTAGTGCATTAATAGGTCCCCTTCTCAAATGGTCAAACCATCTTAGCCGATTCTTCATCATTTTGTCCTCTATTGATGCCACTCTTTCTTCTCCCTAATCACCTCATTTCAAAGTCGATCGTTGCTTGTATGGCCGCACATCCCCCTCAAAATATGAATCTTCGCCACATTCATCTGTTGAAAGTGACATTGCTTCACGGCCAAACACTCAATAGCCATATAATGGTGAAGGTCTACTTGTTACATAATAGAATTTACCCTTTACTCTATGAGGCATACCCTTTATCACATAAAAACTGTGTGGCACTTTTTCATTTCAACTACCCCGCTTTAAATAGCCACATCCCCATGTAATTCACCGTCTTTCCGAACAAGAGTCCTAAATATTGGAAGAAATCTTATCCACGAACGACCTTTCCATCAAAATTGATACTCCCCACTTCTCTTATTCCCACTACACTAAACTTACACACACACCTACCCACCCACCCACCCACCCACCCACCCCAATGGTAATGGGTAACTCTTCCTTCTCTCTCGTCCATAACCATAGCAAAGAAAAGATAAGAGCGGAACCCTAATGTACCCAATGGTAATGGGAAATTCTTCCTTTCTCCAAATGTTAGTTCTTTTTACACTCGTGTTGGCCCCCTCATACATGTCCTTAATAGGTCAATTTACTTTCGGAATACACTCTTCCTCACCAAAGCCCACCAAATACGTCTTCTCTAAATCAATAAAATTCATATGCATGTCTTTCTTCTTGTCTCAATAGTATCAATTGTTATATAATATAAACTGCTTAATAGGCAATCTCCCGGTCCGGCATAAATCCAAATTGGTTATCCGAGGTGTCTGCATATTTCCTAAGCCTTTATTCAATAACTCATTCCCATAATATCATCGTATGACTCATTAGTTTAATTCCATGGTAACTAGAACTATCTTGAACATCACCTTTCCGTTTTTGGTTAGCTGAATACAGAAGCAAGGTGGCGATATGTAGCTGTTTAGGAGCAATATGCAGTAGCGTATTAAACTTGTTAAAAAAACTTAAATAGGGAATGAGATTTGATCAGATCGGAGAATTGCCACCTCGGTAGCCGCATATAACAAAATGCAAGCACCTCTGGTTTACTAGTAGACCGGCAAACGCATAAAAGAAAATTTTTCTTTGTGTAATGTAGGGTGGTGCTGCGTCGTCTTTCTATGAATATGTACTTGCTGCTTCAAGATTCCTGATCATACTTTATAACTAATAAGAACCAAGAAACTGTTATGATTGGATATCTACAGAAGTATATTATTTAGAATGTTTTCATAGCTTACTTTGAAGAGATTTTCAAGAACGTATTTGGGTATTATTAGTAGTATTCACTTCATCTTACATAGGACACAAGTACCTAAGAGTTTATGATGTCCAATTATCTAATTCAGCAAAAGACTTAACTTTCCTAAAGTGCAGCACCCTAAACAAAAACTTACTCCCGTTCTTTGGGTTTTAAATAAAGTGATTGGTTAGTGTTTTAACAAAAGAAGAGCATGAAGGGTATACAAAAAGATTAATTCACTAATAATAGAGAAGACAGACCTGACCAAAGATGAACGACAACATGTTGGGTAGAGGGTTCAGATGTATGCAACCTTATCCTTTTGTTAGCAACACAAAGAGGTTGTTTACATATAACCAAAGATGAAAATTGCATCGAGAACTACATCAAAGGGCTACTAAATCACAATAGAAAGAAGCGCAACCACTTACGTAAGCCATTTTGCTTTATTCCATCATAATCCAAAACCAAAGAATAACGAGTCTTTGACTCCATTAGAGATATCAAAAGATGAATAGAAGAAAAAAGAACAGATGCTCAGGAAGATGTTATGAGATTCGCAAATAAGAAAGAAAAAAATTAGAGAAGGGATGAATAAGAGAGATGAGAAGAAATAAAATTTATTCTCAAAGAAAACATTTTCGGACAAGCAAATGGGCCATGGCGAAAAAGAGCAGAAAAACATAGGAAAAAATTTTAAAAAAAATTAAAATAAATAAAGACAACATCAATGGCAGATAATGATGCCTCTGATTCTGAATGATGTTTTATATTCACTGGACAAAATTAAGTAGAGTAATATGTGAGAAAAATGAGAGTGGAGAGAGTTTGTGAGCTCACAAGTCATAAGAACCACAAATGATAGACGTATAAAAAAAGTGGAACATCTTTGTGAAATTGCCATTTTAGGAAATGTTGAAGATCACTTAGAAGTGGAGGGAGTAGGATATAAATGTTTTTTTTCCGTAAAAGTCAAGTTTGAGAGGTGGCGTAAGATAAGATGCACTTGACTTTTAAGGGCTTAATAATTTCTGTTTCTGAGTCATTAAGCAACAAAACGACCTACATAGTATCGCAGACCTTAAAGAGAGGTGGCGAGCCTTTGAGCGCTTTATGGACATCCTCTCGCCTCAGGTTGTCAAGCAATGGCCGACAAGCCTCCTTTTGCCTTGCGCTTAAAGGCCTTTTTTCAACTAAGATATCTACGCTTCATTTTCTAACGTATCAGTAGATCTATGTAGTTTTCATCATGTGGTCATGTGGAAACAATTTGTGTATTTCAGCCCAAGTCAAGGTTGTGTAAATCAGAACCTCCTTATCTCGCAAAAGTTTGAGTCGATGGGGTAGTGTTGTTAAGCAGGAACAACAAACTGGATATATAAAATCAAATAACAGAAACCCCCTAGCCACAGGAGTGAGACAAATAAATGATAGGGGCGGTATTATATTGGTCTATGAATGACGGAAGGCGTTTTCAGTTTTTCCCCTAGAAAAAGCATAGGCATATATACACATATAAAAAAGCGAACACTTGAATGCTGACTAGAGTAACTGCAAAGCAGGTTTTTGTTAGAAATTCACAAAATGGCAGCATATCTACGTGAACGGTAAACAAACTCACCCCAGATATTGAATCCCATGCAGGACTAAATCTCTTATACGGATATCTTAGGATCACAGGGTGAACTGGAGCTCCTGCGATAAAAGCACCGGTTTTGAACGGAAGAAGGAAACCTCCATTTGTAGTTGTCCCCTCTGCAAAGCATTGAATACAAATCAAAAATAAGCATATAGACAATAGAAGCAGGAATACAAGAAACCAAGTTGTCTGGTTATCTGAGAAAACAGCTAACACATTACCCAAAAAATGCTACCCCTACTGCAGGGTATGTGGGAGCCAAATGAAAAGGCTGTTTAGAAATGGTGAACCCAGCGAAAGAAACCAGATTAAATGGCTATGTACATAACTATAGCATGCATAAGTATCACAAAAACATAGAAAAATCATATTTATTTGACAAACTACCATAACATGGTATCAACACCTCCAAACAGGCTTGCACCAGCCAAAATAAAAAGAATACATGATGCGGAAGGCAGAAGAATCAACCTGGGAAAATCAACATCATTGGAGAATCTTTATTTTTATGTGCTTCTTTGATTCTCTCTGTCACAACTCCTGAGAAGCAAAATGTTTAAGCAATCAAAGATGAACACAGTAGTAACCAAAAATCAATGCCTGATTTCCTCAAAAATGTATACCCGAGACGCCTTTGAAATCTGACGACTTATCCTCCCTTTGAACATAGACACATCCAAGGCACTTGCTGTTAAGATGAGAAACTTTTGTAAATGCATGTTGATATGTAATGCTTAAAAGGCGTGTGATATCAACTATCAATCCATAATATGCAGATGAACAGAAGACTAAGAGCCATAAATCTCTATAACATAGAATACAGAGAAGATGCAATATCTATAATTCCGTTAGAGGATATGAACCCAGCACAACATAGGATCTGAGAATCAACTTCTTGGGATGAAAAACAAAGTTAAACTAACTCATTGCAAAAAACAACTCTCGGCAGAAGTTGTGAGCTTTAATTACAAATTAAATATTTTTACATGGTTACTTAAAATAAAGAAAAAAGAAATCTAAAAAACTAACTTTCATATTCATGAAAATTACAGTTCCTAACTTGGTTTACCAGAAAGACAAAAAGAAACAAACACATGCTTGATAGTCATTGTTTTGATTCAACATAAAAAGATAATGGTTATGGGCTTGTGCAGCCGCTTATCCTTTTTGCCAGTTACCCCTCTCCGTTTCTTCTATGGCATGTCATATTCTCTCTGCTTCTTGTCTAGCCCAAAACATTAACAAAGGACTTGCTGGAGAAAAACTCAGTAAATTGATGCTAATATAGTAATATGGATGTGGTGTGATGTGATGTGATGTGATGTGAATATAGATCTTCTTGGGAAATCCCAAAGTGGCTGCAAATCTCATTGTACTGGAAAGTATTCCTTGATAAATATCTTAGATTTATTGCCTTGGAAAGACTTTATTTTCAGAACACAACATCAAGTAAATACTCATAACGCTCATTCTTAGGTTTATTAGTATATATCCATCACCTATGTTACTCAACCTCGTTTAGCAGTACCCGACACGCGTGTGACCAAGTGTCGAACTTTGCGATTTTAATGAAAAATATGCATATTTTGGCTTAAAATGAGGCGCCCAGGTGTCATACCCATGCCCAAATGTCGAGTGTCAAACATGGATAAGTGAGGGAATAAGAGGGGTCCAAGTATCAGTCCATCACAGCAGATTGACATTTAAATAGTGCATCTTACAGTAATCTCCTTGGTAGGCCAGAAAAAAAATCATGGCTATTTACAAAGGGTTTGGAAAAAAAGTGATGAAAAAGAGAGAAAAAAGAAGCCAAGAAGGTACAAATAAGAGATATCCTCGGACCACATCTTGGCCTCTCAACTGCCTTGTCGCTTAATTATCTAGGGTTTATAGACACAAACTTAAATCAAAACTGCACGATGAGGAAAAGTGCCAAACAGGGGACTTGGCGGGACTTCTAGACCTAGATATTTGGATGATAACAATTAAGTCATAAAGTGTATCAAAAACAATTACTACTTAATGAAGGAATTCACTCACTAGCGTATTAGCAAAAAAACGAATATACTGAATATTAGAAACACATGAACAAGTAAAAGGAACATCCAATACACATATTTCAGCTGTATTTACTAAGTGAATCTAGTACGAATTACGAAGTAAATAGCAAATATACCCCTGGAAAAGTAAGGGGGCAAAAAGATAGTCATGAGAAAAAAAAAAGTGTGGCTGCCACGGCCAATAAAGGGCCCCTACCGCCATTCTCCTTCTCTGTCTTTATTCGTCTTTGTTTCCTATCGTGTATTCTCTAATGGCCAAATAAAAAAAGTCATTGGATGAAAAGCTATGCTCTTTCTCACACTCTTTCTCCTCCATCCATCTGTCCTTCAATCTCTAGAGCAACATATGCCAAAATAGTTCCTCACTATTTTTTCTTGAAATATGATGTTTTCATATTTCAATGTAAGCTGGACCATGGTTACCGAATTCGCTCGGTACCCCACGAATCGCAAATTGTTAAAAGCGAATTCTACCATGTTGCTTACTAAAAATGCATATAACGCACATTCTGTAAGAGCGAATCGCGAATTGGTAAGGACGTATTCATAGCGAATCCGGTAACCATGAGCTCGACTACTGGATCACATACAAAAAAAAAAAAGTAAACGATAACTTACGACAAGCGTTCCTCCTTATTCATGCAACATTGTCGAATTGCACTAATTAACGAAAGCAAAAAGAGCAACTTGATACACACACACACACACACACACACACAAGAAACCATGAACTCATCAAAAATTTGATATAGAAAATTTGTATCCAAGTGAGTGAAAAATTGCTAGCAAACCTGATGAGGCCAACTAGAGGAAGTTTGCCCACTGATCTCTTCAGAGGAAGTATCATAAATTACACAAAGAAAAGTGCAACAGACATGTGTCAGTAATTGAAGAAATATAACAATTTACAAGGATGGAAAAAATGTGGCAAACTATGATCAATTCATAGGACTAAGTAACGAACCTTAGCAACAAAACTGGGAAAGGATGATGACATGTGGTACAAGATATCCACGTAAGATACGTGGTTTGATATAACTGCTCCAGGTCTTTCAGTTTCTTCCATATCATCTGTCCCCTCAATCTGACATGAAAAAGAGCAAATGAAACTACAGCTGCTATGTCTCTGGTTTCAAATAAAAAATAATGCCAAGCATAAAAGATCAATCTGTTTAGCCCAAATTCTTCTCCACAGTCCACTCATCAAAGAACCGGAACTCTTTTTTCTTATACAGATTTTCAGCATTTCCCTATATTCCTAGTTCCACGAATTTCACCAACTTCCACTCCACTAAAATTACCCAAACGGATAACTGTCACCGTCTCATTCTCTCCCCTACCCTCCTCTCCATAGCATCTTTTTTCAGGCCTTTCCATTCCCCTCTACATTCCAAACACAGATAAAGTGGTAATGACTGACCTAAGCGCTTATTTTGACAGACAACGCTTCCACATTCTGATATTGGATCATGTCATTTGACTTTTGGACACCCCTCCAACAAATAAAGTGCAACGTTGGAACAAATTTCTTAGCAAGTCACCCCCAAAAAGTACAAAACATTGCATCACCGATAAAAATATAGTACACCGGATACTGGAACCCCATAGAGTTGAATCTCGGAAACAAAAGGAATCCTGACAAGCTCTCATAAATGAACAATTAGATTGATTATCATATCACCACCACCATCCATAGTACTATTAAACATTATATGCCTCGCGCCATGGTGGTGATATCAACTGTTGCGGGGTCTAATCTGAGTAAATAATCTGGCTAAATATCATGAATTGAATCAATGAAAAAACAAAGCGAAATACCTGATCGCACAATTTATGGGAATTCCGATAGGTTTCAGAGATCCAATAAAATCCGAAAGTAAAAAGAAGCGCCCTAGACAAAAACCGACCGCTCAGAACAATAACATCCCTTCTCCAACCACCCAAATGGGCATAATCCTCCTGGTGATGGTGGCCTCCTTCATCCCCTTCCTCGGAGCGATTCGGGGTAGAAAAGAGGGTACAAACCTTACAAATTAAGTAGTAAAGCACAAGAATAGCGATAGAAAAAAGTAGCCTTAAAGGAACAAGCGTGAACATGGCGATAGCAAGGAGTAGCTTCTCCGACAAGGAAACATGACCGAGACCCATAGGACCGTACGTATCGCGGCGGACATAGGCGGCAAACTTGTTTTCCATCTCTTCGAGTTCGGCGGCGGTGATGGGTTTAGATGGAGGCGGAAGAGAGTGATGGTGGTTGACATCGTCGATGATGTTTGGTTTGAGTAAAGGGCGATTATCGCCTTCGTCGGAGATTTGTTGTTGGTGTTGGTCATTGTTTGAGTTTGGATTCAGGTCATTGAGTTCAGTGTCCATTGTTTGTTTGTTTTTTGGGTTTCGGATTTTGGTGATTTGAAATTGATGGTGGTGGGGAGTATTGGCTCAGGTCCTAGTGTCAAATTCGGGAACGTTTTCTTGATGTTAAAAGGTTTGAGGGACAAGTTAACTAGATGTTGTTTGGATAGATTGGGAACTTCTCGAGCATTCACAAGAAGTACTAAACTCTTCATTTCACTAGTTGTCTTTTTATGGACCAAAAGTTGTCTTTTACTCTCCCCGTTTTTTAATATAAGTCGTTTTATTTTATTTTAAAAGATTAAAAATGTATTGAGAAATATTCTCTTCATTCAACTCAACACTACCACTTTTCCTTTTCACGTTTGTCAACGCGTGTTTTACGCGATAAATATCGTTAGTTACGCATTTACAAAAATTATAAAAGTTAGATATTTTTATTCTACTCGTAAAAACGAATCAACCAAGATCACACATGAATATATTTCCACTTATGTATTGAGATAAAATTAAAATTGAATGTTGATTTGTGAATAGTGTACAAAATCGATAGTGGTAGTGTGGAGTTGAATGGAGGGAGTACTATACTTTATTATTAGTTAGGTAGAATAAATACTCCTTGAAAAATAAAAAAGTTCCACTAATAAAATAGCATAAATTCCCTCATTTTTCCTACTAGTAGGTGCTTTGTAAAATAAAAATATCTTTTAATATACATAGAAAAGTGTAAAACGATATATAAAATGGAAATTTAGATTTTTTTTTTTCCTAAAACGACTAATATTAGGAAATAGACGGGTGTTGTGAAATAAAGAGAGAGACAATTATAGAGAGAAAGGTAGAGAGAAGAAAAAAAGAGGCACAAATATATTCTTATTCTATTAAGAGGGGTATATATACACATACAATAGATAGAGTTTTCATAATACAATAACTCTAGAATATCCTAACATATGGACATCAATATAATATTATAATATTTCATAACACTCCCCCTTGAATGTTCATTATTGAATAACATGCCTCGTTAAAAACCTTATTAGAAAAACTATGTGGGGAAGACGCTGGAAAGGAAATGAGTACAATAATCATTAAACACGCATAAAATCATGGATAAGGAAAAAAAGTACAGCGCTTGTCTACTCCCCTAATGATTACATAACTTGATATAACTTAAAATGCATCTTGCTTTGAAGTAACTTCTCATTTGTTGTAATAGCCATTGTAGTTGGTGATGTCGGTTTTCGTCGTCACACCGTATCAAACAAATTAACCCAATTTAAGTAGTAAATTGGGGTCGATCTCGAGGATGGATTGGGTGTATGCTTAGCTTGTTCGAGTCGAAGTTTAGTCGGAAGCAAGATTGCAATTATGAGTTCTAAGATTGAAACAAACAACTAGTGAAACAAACAACGCGCTAATGCAAATGATTGATCAAATATAAAGAAGTCTAGGGTAGCGGGTTCACTATAATGAGCCGAGTAGAAGGGGTTTGGTCTAGTCGAATTTGGGGGTTTAAGGGTAGTCTAATGGTCTCTATCAAGACACATCTAAGCAAGTCCAATATGCGATCGCAACAATTACTAGTGTAGTAATATAAATAATATTAGTATTATTTAGGGAGTATTACTACATAATATCTAGTTAATATTTGTAGTAATTTTTGGGTTGATTCTTGGGTGCAATCTTTTGGAG
>JAOWBH010143743.1:0-13026 GCA_028566215.1 Silene coronaria | reverse complement strand
GAAGAGAGTAAATGAAATAGAGTTCTCTTCTATTACGTTAAAGACTAAAAATGTATTACATCCTTGAGATTTGATTTTTTGTTCTCTTGAAGAATGAGTTGAGGTATATAATGATTTATGGAATTTTGGAGATATTTCATCTCATTAAATTTAATTCGCTTGAGATTTTGGATGATAATAATTCGGATGTTGTTGATTCTTACCCATTTGTGGACATTTTTTATTCTTGCGCCAGTTGGAGGAATGAGTTGAGTCTGTCATGAGTTATTATAGAACAATGGAGTTGTTTCATCTTATCCAATTTGCTTGCGATTTTTGATGTTGCTGATGCTCAATAGAAGAACTTCGCCATTGTTGCAGCTCTCGCATCTTTAGTGTACAAGTGAAAGCGAAGAGAGTAAATGAAATAGAGTTCTTTGAAGAATTACATTTTTGAGATTCGAGGTTTTGTTTTTTCTTTGAAGAATTAGTGGAGTATATGATGATTAGTATGGAATATTTGAGATCTCATTTAATTTTCTCAAGATTTGGACGTTGATGATTCTCAACTGTTGTATATTTTGCAGCTCATATTAGCGTTCTTTCATTTCTTTGTTTTGCAATTTTTAGTTGTTTAATCTTTTTGTCGATTTCGGATCTGTGATTCTCATATTTAAAGCTAGTTCAATGGTTAAAATATAACTGGTTTGCCATAGGTGAAAGATACCGGTGAGCAATCTGAGAAGGTAGTTGCTGAAAAGAAGCAGAGCAGTAACAAGAAAAAGAAGGTATTCACATGTTTCAGTGGCTCATATGCGTACTTGTTGACAATAAAAATTGTTAGCCATAGAGTTTATCAGTAGTTTGCAAAGTCACTCGTTTCATAGTGGAATAGCATGTATAGAGAATATTGTCAATGCTAAAGCACGATGTGATGATATGAGTAGCTTAATTTTTGTATGTTTATGGCAAATTTCTCATGCTGAGGATATCTGTACTTTAGTGGATATCATACTCTGAAAAAGAAAAATTTATGTCTTGAGCAGTTCCATTTTAGTTAGAGCAGGGTTACCAGATTCGTAATTCGCTCGATTCTAATTCAAAGTCGTATTACAAAATTTATAATTCGGTAATTCGTCAAATCCAATTGGCTAAGCCTATCATAATTCGCTAATTAATAATGAACAATTCCCAATAATTCATTAAAAAATGTGTACTGCATTTAAATTTTTAAACAAAAACTCCATAGGGAAACTCAGAAGGCACAAAACACTGGTTATAAATTTGGGGAGTGAAGTATGCCTCTTTAGTGAAATCTACTTTAGTGAACCAATAAGTGATTTCAAGATGAGTATAAGCAACATGTCAAATTATCGTGCTTGGCTTCAAAATAATCAGGTATCTTGCATATACTTTAATTTTTTCAGAATATTTTGTGGGTTTTAGCGGAGTCCTGTAATTCGCCCAATAATTTGCTCATCTGAGCGAATTACCAGCGAATTAGAGCGAATTGACATGAAGCGAATTGCAAATTGGTTAGCTTGAATCAATTCGGAATTCAGAGGGGGTGGGAGCGAATTTGGTAACCCTGGGTTAGAGTGTTTAGTAATCAACATTTTTGGATTAATAGATTTTTATTGTATAGTTGTGAGACGACATATAGGGATATGAGGTCGTACTTCATCTGGATACTAATTTTTTTAGTCATACTGTCATACGTTTCTCACAAGTGCTTTATGCATTTAAGGTTACATGCAAAAAAAAAAAAAAACTTCACAGATTGTGCATAACATTGTACTGCAGATTAAAGATAGAGACCAGGAGGATGTGGATTCTGTGGAAAAAGAACCGAAGAAATTGCAGGTAAGAGCTATTTTTTTTTTCTTTTTTCTTTTTTCTTTTTTTTTTGAGGGCTCCATGTATCGTTAACCAAGAATACACTAGTCTACCTTCCTCGGGAGTGATTTGGAACATGCCTTGAATATGCGGTGTAGTCGAGAATCGGTTTTTGGAAAAAGAAAAAAAATACTTGACATGATCTACCATATAATTAAGTATTTTTCGTCCTTTTAACACATTTGCTCTCAGCTTTCTGTGAGTGACGATGCAGAGATTGAGATTGCTCTTAAATTATCTGACATCAAGGATATGTATAAGGTGAGGAATTTTTTGAAGTAAAGTTAGGATATAATTTTCTCTCATTGTAGTTTTCTTGTTTTACGTCTTTGTTGTTATTCTTAATTTTGTTTACTCTCGTAAGTTTTTGTAAAATCTATTTTTCTTTGCTTAATTTTTTCCGGACCTCCTTTTTCTGAATTCAGGGTGCAACTTTACAGCCAAAATGGAGAGGTTTCCACTCTATCATTTTTCTGGAGAAGGTGAGGCATCATATCATACGGGATACGGCCATGATATTTTTCTACGCTTATTGCTAAATTAGTAGCTTCTTTAATGATACTCTCTCAAAATAATCTGCCTTCATGACTATTCCAAACCTAAGTAGTTGCCAATATCTAATCGTAGCCTTATATGTATATTTATTGTTGTGTTTTTTCATGTCACTTATAATCATTTGTCTCTAATTTCTTCTCCCCTTCGTCGTAGGATGATGGCCTTCATGATTCAAGTAAAATCGCAGCATTTGATTTTGATGGGTGTCTAGCAAACACGGATGTTAGAGTGTATGTTAAATATTCATCCACTTTCTTGATAAGATTTTATAAACATGGGACACGTCATTATTTATTTGGATGCAATTTAGGAGCATTTCTGCAAATAGAGCAAAGTTTTGATCCCAAAATTCAGGCAGTCTGCATGTTATTATGAGAATGTAATAAAAGCTAACAAAGGAAAAACAGTGCTTTTTCTTAATGAAGCGTAGATTTCTGACTAACTAAGTAGAGTTGTGGATGTATCACTTGGCTTTATATGTATGATCTTGTATTTGATCTGGTTATGGTTACTAACAAACTGTTACCTGATACAATGACACCCTGAACTGCTAAAGAAGATAACTAGACATATTGAAATTTGTACATCATAAATTTGTGCTCATCAGTGCACCATAAACAAAGCATCAGGAGTTGGTCCACTTAGGTTTTGCCTTAATTAAATTTGTTAGGCTACAACATAAGAAGTAGATTCGTCAGTGCTTTCTTCTGCCATGAGCTTTGTAAAACAGATTTAAAGATTTGTCACTTCTACAGATGGATAAAGCTTTTGTACCTAATAGTTTTCCTCTGTTCTCTGTTGTCATTAGATATATTCTGCAGGCCACTTTTTCGTCTATCTTCCGCTCTTCCAGTTTTCCTGATAGAAATGCCTTGGTTATATATTATAAATTTTTATTTTCTTTTCAAATTCTTAGTTTTTTTTTTTCTATTTTTGGGTTTCAGATCTGGTGCAGATAAGTGGTCCCTGATGTATCCATCAATACCTGACAAGTTGCAAAAACTGTATAACGACGGCTTCAAGCTGGTGTGCCCTCACTTCACCCGTTGCATAGTTTTATGTAGCAGTTCTGTCCTTCCCAATAAAAGAAGCTGTAGCTTCTAATGTAGGAGAACTCTTCATTTTGTGGATGTATGACTATGAGTGTTACTCTTTCAGGTCGTATTCACTAATGAATCTAACATAAATCGCTGGACGAAAAAGAGACAAAAGGCTGTGGACTCAAAAGTTGGACGATTAAACAATTTTATCAAGCAAGTTAATGTCCCAATGCAGGTATACACGTTAAGGAATATATCAAAGTAATTTGTTGCGAACGGGATTGTAATGAAAAAGGGTCTAGCACTAGTCTTTCACACTTCATTCAATTGATTTGAAATTCATGATGACTAATTTATCGGCAGAGGGAAGTGTTTGCTGTTAGTGGCCTAGTGGGGGATATGTGCTTTCACTTCCATGCTTTCCCCGCCCAAGTATTAGCATGATGAATGTTGGTGGTTGTTAGCAAGTCCATTGTATAAAGGCACTCTAACCGAGTCTGTCACACTTCGTTTGCAGGTTTTCATAGCATGTGGTTTTGATACAACTGGTAGAAAGGACGCATATCGTAAACCCCAACCAGGAATGTGGCGAGTAATGGAAAAACATTTCAATTCTGGCATTGCGATTGATATGGATCTGTAATTCCTCGTCTCTAATGTTTTGTGCTCAGTACTATGTTTTAATCTAAGAAGTTATCTATACTTTATTCTGCTAATCGAACTTTTTTGTGTAAGCAGTTCCTTTTATGTGGGCGATGCAGCAGGGAGAGAATTTGATCACAGTGACGCCGATATAAAGTTTGCTCAGGTATTGCTGAAGATTCTTTACTGAATTTGATTACCATTGTTATATTGCCCAGGACTAAATCGGTAGACCCACTTCACTACATCATTGGGCCGGTGACCTGCAATTTTTAGTTTAGTGCTGGTAATTGACATCATAAATAGATGGTTTCACAGCAGTTACTTGTATCATCTGCAATCGTTTTGTACTGCATACCGTTTTTTTTTGTTTAAACCACGAGGGTTACTTCTTTAGTGCATATCAATTTTACGATTTTGTCAATTAGACGTACCATTCTCACTCTCCAAATTTTTCCTATTTCACCAGGATAAAAATTTATTTCGTTCAACTGCTGAGTCCTCTGCATGAGATGATCCATTTCCCTTTTTTTGGGTGTGGGGGGAGGGTCTGATCTGATTTACATGATATTCGCTTGCTAGTTGCAGACCTCATACTCGATGTCATGCATAGGTTATACACTTACACTGTATGAAAGTTTGTTGTTATATACACTGTATGAAATGTCGAAAAAATTGCATTGATCTGGGTAGCACTTCCTAATTTTTTTGGCGTTTGGGTTATATACACTTGGCAGTAAACGTTCATTAGATTTAATTGACCTAACCGTGTTTTTTACTGGAATTGCAGGCCATTGGACTGAAGTTTTATCTTCCAGAGGAATATTTCGATGCAAAGGATTAATTCGTGTGTTTGAGAACTAATTCAACCGTTGTCTGTTGCTAATGCTGACTGTACTTCGACTCTGCAATGTGATTATGATCTCCATTTTGTAAATGCCAACCGTAGAATTATTCCAAGCTAGACAGCTAGTTCGCTTTTCCATCAGGTTGTTTTGCTGATCGGTTTCTGCAGTAACCGCTCTCCACATTGAACCTGTATATTTCAGGCCAAAATTTTCACCGATCCTGTAAAACCTTAACTACTTTGTCCTGTGATGTTTAAACCTTAACTACTTTGTCCTGTGATGTTTAAACATGTTTCCTGTATGAAATCTCGTCACCTACCGTATAATATTCTCCATTCCCTTAAAAGCACAAGTTTATTGGAAGACAATAAATTGTCGTAAAATAAGCGAGTACTTGTCAAATTTGGTAAGATGTGCACGATGCAATGCACAATCAAACATTTTTATGCAGTATCGGGTACTTGCAATTCGGAAAAATAGTTTGCCTGAAAGGGGATAATAACTTAAGGATAACTCTCGGGTTGAATAAAAATACTATCATGTTCGACACTTCAACAGGGATCACTAGTGCTACACTACTACACCACTATACAACATTGCCCTTATGCAGTAGGAAGGGGGTCGTAAGTATACAGGCACATAGCGTGCATGCGTTGAAAACATGGAAAATTCCGCTTCTGACTGATTCCTAACAAAAAATGCACCTAGAATAGCAGATGACTGAATACTGATGCATAATCAAGACTCAACTGAAAACTGGTACCTCACGAGCCGATTGCTCTGGCCTCTGATCTTAAGGGATGTAAATACTTAAACCAGATATCAAATGCCTCAATTATTCAGACCAATTTCGCCATCTATAATTGCGTGCCTGGTTAAGACGATCTCCTTCACAAGATTTCTATAAGTGAATGGTCTAACTGCGCCTCTCAAGAACATTTCAGGAGGTATCCTACTTTTCTTAACCCTCTTCTTCCACCGACCCAATCCGATAACCTTCCATTCTTCCGGACTTACCTTAGCTCTCTTGCCTCTCAGCTCGGACTCATCTCCATCGTCATCACTCACTACTATTTCCATCTTCTCCATTTCGCTCTCGTCCATTTCTCTTCTCTCCATTTCCCTCCTCTCCATTTCTCTATCCTCCATTTCCTTCATCTGCTTCTCGTAAAACTCATTTGATTTTTCCATGCTTCGTTTTACAAGTTCCTCCATTGCATCATTGCTACTTATCGCCTTTTGAAACTGTTCTTTCCAATAATTCCCGTCCTCTTCCGGTTCCGATTCATCATCCTCTTCGTCTGGTTCTGATTCATCATCCCCTTCCTCGTCCCCGTCGTTGGAATCCATCACAATGTCACCATCTGAAACATAACCATCCTCTTCGCCATCGTCATTTTTCCCATCCCCTTCATCCTCAACCCAATCAGTAAACTCTATCTCATCCTTAGCACCATTGTCGTCGTCATCAGGAGCATCACACCCCAACTCCATCTCTTCCAACTTGGCTTTCCATTCCTTGGTGTAAGGATGTAAGAGCTGCACTGGATGGTTCATCAACAAGAACTCGAGACATTTAGACTTCTTTTCATCACTCAACTTCTCGTATGCATTCACCACATCATCAACATATGCCTTCTGGCTTACCCTTACAATCTTACACAGCCCACCAAAATAAGTAACCAACTCAACCCTCCCTTCGTCATCCTTCAACTCAAACAAAATATCGCCTTCTGTTTCAGGGCTGAGATACGGCAATAATGGTTTGAAGAAATTAGCTTGAGGCTCAAACCGACACTGAAAAACAGGTTTCTTGACGTAGATAATATCAGGTCTCATCCAAGCAGCACATTTAGCAATCAATTCCCTTGTTTTGTTCCCTAACCTACCCATCAAACTCCACTTATCCAACCTTTGATTCCCAGCTTCAAGCACTACTTCACTCACCAAAGTCCACTGTTCCCATGGCAAGTCATTAAGCCTCCATTTCGGATGTCGAACAAAAACCCAATAATTTTGCAACCCAACATCTTTGCTCAATGATCTCAACCTCTCCCCAAAATCCACAGCCATATCATGTTGTTCAATCACGTCCCATTCCTCATGGTCTTTAACAGTACCAATGAGGGTGGCACACTCGTCCGAGAACCTACCACGAATAGGATCCCCCACAACAATCCCACGCCAAGAGTAAGGTCCAAATTCTCCATATTTGTACCAATCATATGGGTGTTTAAGATTCGGATCATCTTTGTCCATAAATCTGACCATTCTATCATATCCTAATCCAATCATTTGGAGCTCTTCTTCTGAAAAATTATCAGGATGGTTTTTATGCGGATTTTTGAGCCTGTAAAAGAGGCTTTCGGCTAGCTTCCGGGATTTCCTTCTGGCATTACGCTTTGCTTCCCGGCGAAGCTCAGCACTACCCAAAATCCGCCCAGTTGACGGGGTTTTCTTACTTCGGCCAGCAGCAGGAGGATGGGCAAGAGGACGGTGAGAGTCGGGTTTTTGGCATGGAAAGGAGTTATTGGTGTTTTGGACAGATAAGGATTTAAGGGGCTTATGGAAATAGGTGAGGGTTAAAGGGGCAGGGCGTGGGTTCAGCGTTTTCTTGTAGTGATGCCATTTGGGATTGGAGAAAGAAGGATTTAGGGCAGTGGAGAAAGAGAGATCTAGTGATAGCATCCTGATTTTTCAGAAACTAAAGAGAACAGCAAAGATATTGTTGCATCACCAATTGAAGAATAATGATGAGAGAATTGCTTTGCTTATGCTTGACTCATCAAGAGGTCAACTCCGGAGGCACTGCAGAAGGAAAAGAGGCATATTAAAAAGAGAGAAATTTAATCATACATCAATATTTCAAGAAACGGAGAGCAGGTGCATTTGAGATAAACTAAAAATAATGTAAAATATCACATGTAGTATATGGAGAGGGGGTGCATTTGAGATGAAATTGTGCATAAGATAACGTAACATGATTTCATCGAGATGCTCGTATCCAAGTTTAGTCCTAAAGTGTGAATTCCACACAACAGTTCAGACAGACTTTTCTGGAATGGCAATAAGACGATGTCATAACTCGTAACTCATAAGCCTGAAAATCTAAGAAAAGAGCTCCCTCCGTCTCATTCATCAGTTTACCTATTCTATTCGGGATGTCTCATCATTTGTTTACCTATCCACTTGAGTAAAAGAAGGCGAACACTTGTTTAAAACTGAATAAAAATGCCAGTGATCAAATGAACTATAACAGGAATGCTTCCACCAAACAATCAAATTTCTTATACTCGGTCAAGTTACTTCCGTTTCCGACAAATTAAGCTCAAAATATCAGTTCATCATCACCAAAACCGCAAATCGGCATTTCCAAAAAACGCAGTATTTTATCAAGTAACTACAGAAACAAAGAATTCATCATCCCTGAGTCCCTGACGCTCCCATAATCTCCAAGAATTAAGCTATAAACGACATTCGAAGCCTCAAATTCGATCCAAAATTAAACAATTTCACCGAAACACTTCCTTAAACAAACAAATTCTATCCAAAATTAAACAATTTCACCGTAACACTTACTTCATCAAACACCTATGGACCTATGTTACGCCAATACTTCACTTTAGTTACCTATCATGTTTTGGACACTCCGATAAGAAATGCATACGACACAACACTTCGACACTTCATTTCCGACAAAAAAAACCGTAAACTTCGGACAAAATAACCGTATCGGATCGGAACAACATATCTACTCACAATTAAATCAAAAACATCAGAAATCTCAAAACTGTAATCTACAACAAGCTTAAACAAATTCGAGATTTTCATGTTTCGCAACGCAGGTAAATAATCAACAGTTTAATTACTGAATCATAAATCACAAATTCAACTATTTACAGCAGTAATTCACGAAACAAGCTCGAAATTCTCAATTGAATTAATTGTAAAAGTAATAGAGTAAAATTGAATTACCTTAAATCAGGAAATCGATTGCAATTCGCAATCAGTAAAATTAAATTAGGGTTTAAGAAGAAGTAGGGTTGAAGAGGAGCGCGAAAGGAGTTTGGGAGCTTTGAGAGGTCAGGGGAAGTCCAAGTGAAGTGTAAATTACAACATTTTTCACTTTATCTTTTTTTTTTAATGGATTATTTTATATCATAATGGAAATTTGTGTTTTACGATCCAGACCAATGGTAACATTGACTTTTTGACACTATTTATGGTCGTAGGGAATATTCGATATTATTCTTAATCTATAAGAGAAAATAGTCATCTGAAATCTTGTTTGATTTATCGTCATGAATGCTATAAGAATATCAAATTTTTATAATTTTTAATAATGTGTAACAAAAGATATTCACGTTGCAAAACGTGTCTCGAGAAGTGTGAAAAAGTCAATGTTACCATTTGTTTGGATCGGAAGGAGTAAATATGAGAATTTGTGTTTTATTATTTACGGAGTGCGTATTTTAACGGAGTATTTTAATAGAATGTTGTAATTTTATAGAATAGGCCTTAATTTTAATAGCATGTTAAAGAATTAAGATAAAGATTGTGGGTAGAAGGTGTATAAAATTATTGAGATGGTTAAAAATTTCATCGTAGAGTAATTGTTAATAATTATGATTAAACTGTTTTTAAATTTCAATAGGTAAATTTTAATTAAAAATAAAACATATTCAAGTAACTAGTCTCTCATTTGCAAGCAAAACTGACATATAACTCGAATGGGCTGACACGACGACACCCCACCTGAGAACTCGACTGTGACTCGTAATCCAAATTGACTCAAGTTAGTATGACCTGATAATCCTAAATAAGCTAATAATAACAAACTTCAAGTTTGCTTATACCTTACACGATTTGATTTGTATTTTTACAAATTCTAAATAAATGACCCCCATCTAGAGTGATTTAACTCAGCAGGGGATCCAAACACCTTCATTTTGTCTCATCTATCATATTTAATACGAGTACATTTTCTTATATCTTATATAAAAAGAGAATAAGGGGGTTTGGGGTTCTTTGAGTGTGCTTGTGCCCTTTGACGGTTGTTGTATTTACGGTCAAGGCCATCAGATGTTTTATAGCTTTGTTAGTTTTTGGCTTCTTCCTTATCCTTACCTGCGAGGCTGCGAATCTTTCTTTCATCCTCATCAATATCTTCTGCCCTTTGCTTCTATCTTTATTTACGTTATGTACCATTTTGTATTATTTATCGTCGTTTCTTATATTTATGAATCCCACCACTCACATTATTAAATTGCTCATCCGTCTTTGACCCATATGCAGGGCACTTACCGACTTACCCTCACGCATATCATGTGGAAATTGATTTGCACTCCTTCCTCTGTTTGGTTCGTTCGAAATTTTCGATTGGCTTCGTACATTAGTTTGCCGCTTTCTTGCGACTCTTGATGGACGTGAGAAGCAATCTTTACCGGTGCATCACTCTATTCTTAATTTGGTGTGAATGATCAGATTTCCGAATTTAATTTTCTTGGATTGAATATTTTTATTTCCAATTTGCATTTGTTTTGAATGACCACTGGTGTATAACCAGGTGTGCATCACTGGTTAGGAACAAAATTTAGATTCTGCTAAAAGTAGCGTAGGGGTTGTTTTAGAATTTAGATCACGTCACAAGTTTGTGACGGATTTTTATCCGTCACAAGTTTGTGACGGATTTGTCATACAACTATAAGAGCAACGAGTGCATGATGACATGTTGTATTTGATTATGTTCAACATTATTTATTGTTCACTACCAAGACTTCGACATGGTATAAGACTATAAAAGCATGTGGTTGTCAAATGTGGATAATGATAATAACATCATATAAACAAATTGATTCTATCTCTTTCGTTCCATAAAAAAATGTTAAAACAAAAAATCAAACTCTTCCCACATCTAAAAAATGGGTAAAATCGTCCGACTGAAATTGTTGACGGGCATGAGCAGGAATATTTCATTAAGAGCAATATGGCAGAATTTTCATTATTGATTACGAGTATTATACAACGTCTTTGAAAGCTTATGTCGCTTTATTTGCGCACACTATGGAAAAAGATTGTCGCCGCGTGCGTTATAGCCTTTAGGCTAGTACGAGTATATTTTAAACAAATATTACCGTTTTAAATAATAAATTGTGATATGAGTGGAGTTTCAATTAGTACTCTAGTCAATTTTCTAAAGGGAGCCAACAACTTTTATTCACTTAATCATTGTTGCTTGTAGAGAAGAGATGCTAGGTGATAGCCTAGTAGGGATACTTGCAATCTCATTAAAATAAAAAATTACTTAAAGATATACTTTGTTTAAAATTTGATTCAATGCACAAATACTATCATACCACCGGTTGTATAATAAACATTGTACAACACTGCACATTTTGTCGAGCTTATGTGTAATTTTTATGAGTGGTTTAAAGTTTATTTTTTTATGTTTAAATGATTAAGTTCAGATACTTTACACTATAACTCAGATTTTTTTAAACAAAACTCGAAAACTTTAGTACATAGCTCAGATTCTACATCATACAACTGATACAACGGGTGGTATAGTGTATTAATTGGATTCAGTGAAACAAAATACACCAATTGTCCAATTTTTGTTTCAGACCAAGGTATCTGTCTTATTAATAAGACGGATACCATATTCTCTCACAAAATACCCATTTAGGGTGAGTGGAGAAGCACATGAGGGGTCCCACCTTTGTCCCCTCTACCAATTTCCTCTCACAAACGACCCGTCTTAAAATCCGACCTGTCTTAAGCAAGACTTACTCACTAAACTAAACTAAGACCCATAATGTAAAAATAAACAAATAGCTAAAATGCTTTATTATAAAATCCGAGTCGGGTTTAGCTACACTCGTAGCCCTTTCAACTCACAATTTGAAATTCATGAGGTATAGTTCCCTATTGCAAGGCAAGTGTGGTCTTGCTACAAAATTTCGAAATAACCAAATATTAGGCACAAAATCAATCGAATTGGTCACTTCTAATCAAAATACGGTACCTCCCTCATCAAGGCAACCAAATAAACTCTTTTATTCAATAATCAAAATTCTAAAATCCAACTAAAACATAAAGGATGACAAACAAACACTCAAAAACCGACATAGTCTCATTGTGCATCTTCTAATCTTGGTTTGGGGCTTGTCAAAGAGTGAGGTGGTTATGGAGCGATATCTCTTATGATATTAGTGGCATATAGACATAGACAAATCTCGACTTCTTTACAATAGTAAAGGTCAAGGATCATCCCTTAGTCAAATTAGGTGGCAAGACAAAATAGTTTTTGGAATGAAATGCTCAAGATAACAAAAAGTGGATCAACCAAACATTTGAATTTGACCTCTTTCAAAAACTCACACTTACATTAAGCGCTTATCATTAAACACTTGTGATGAGGCTTGTCCCATGCGTGCTAATGTCCTTTGCTTTCGCCAATCGCTTATTAGGCAACCGATTAATCTCTAGACAATAGCTTATCGGGATGATAGTCACTCTTTACCTTTGGTCACAATCGAATTCACGACCATTATGGGGGTCCAAATCAATGAATCCCCTCCAAAGGCATCGAAGTGTTAGTCCTCCACCAAAATTCCTAAACAACATTAAATTTCACATTTCAAAACAACTTGAGGCTTTTGACAATTAAATCTTCCACAATACAAAACCATTTGAAATGAGCAATTCAAACTTATTCATGAAAATTGTATTTTTGGGTGTCAAACCACCAAATCAAACAAGGTCACCTAAACGAGTTAATCAAGTCCATATCACATCATGGGAGGTGGATGGTGGTTGTAGAGAACTCACCCTCAAACCCCCCATGGCACAAAATCGAACTATACACAATGCTAAAGTGTTGGTTCAATTGTTTACAAAATCATTCTTTTCACTAGAGTTAGAAACTAGAAAACCGATTACATTATTAGGAAATGTAAACTTGTTTTTGAATTTCTCAAATTTTTCAATTTTTAGGGCTTTTTAAAAGTTTAAGAGAATGAATCACATAAAAGACATGTCACAAACTTAAGAAATATATTACAATT
>JAOWBH010143732.1:0-13026 GCA_028566215.1 Silene coronaria | reverse complement strand
TGTTTTTAACGTTTTTTTGCAATTTTTTGGCCAAAAAAAAAAAAAAAAAAAAAAAAACTAACAACTAGTATCATCAAATGGGCGGCCACCATCATAATAATTCATCAAAATGAAAATGAAAATGAAAATGAAAAGCTTGAAGTTATGGCGGACAATCCTTGGCATAAACCAGCACCGCCACCATCATCATCACTTTGGCTTTCTCCCATCTTTAACTCAATCTATTTCCTCTACATCTTCATCTTCAATCCCTCACCATCTCACCAATACCTGTAATCCTAACTTCCTCCTCAATTCCTCTTTCCCCCCATCTTTTCGCTTTTTATCGTCGGAAGCCATTAACAGAAGATGCTGGAACTGTAATTCGGGTCCCACTTCGGAACTATTTCTTGTTTGTGATTCTTGTCGTTGTATTCAACCAATTCATCCTTCTCATGATTACTTCCACATTTTTGGTCTGTAAGTCTTCTTTTCTCTCTTCATCATTCTATCAATTTTACCCTTGAGTATAATCCAATTGTTCTTTTCTTGTTCTAGTAATTGCATCTAATTTCATTCCAATTTATTTGTTGTGATCGAGGGTTTCTGTGGGGTATATATAATTAACGTTGTAGACAATGGCGGTCTCGGTGTCGGTGTCGGTCTCGTGAGTAATCAAGTAAATAATTTCCTCTTTGTATGAGTGTCAAAATTTCTGAGGTGAGAAATTGTTCATGCTAATTCCTAGTCCTTCTGAAAAATTCTCGAGTTTCGCTGTCATATCGTGCAGTTGCACCTGAAATGTAGTAACATTGCATTCACAGCTACACTATACCTTGGAGGTTCTTGTATTCCCGTTTAAGCTTTGAATACGTTAATCAATTGCACTCGAAAGGGGCTCCTTTTTTAAGCAAAGCCAGTGATTACTTTAGAAAGTGAACATATTGGTGTAGTACACTAGTATGTTCCCGTGTTTTATATGCTTAGCTAGTTGAAAGAATTTTGCTGCTAAAAGCTCTATTTAGAGTACTTTACTGTATCAGAGATCAATTTGTTCTACTTTCAAAGCTTATGAAGTATGAACCCTCTTATGTCTAGCCATGATTACCATCCTCATAGCGTCGTCAGTGCCAATTTACTAGGTTTACCTTTGGCAATTTGGCTTACTGAAACTTTACAGGGAGAAGAATTTTGATATTGACGAGGGAAGTCTGGAGGGCAAGTACAAGGCTTGGCAGAAGAAACTGCATCCTGATCTCGTTCATTCAAAATCTGAGGTTTGCTCTAGTCCTCATTGGAATTTCTTGTTATCTAACTTGTTCATACCCAATTTTGGCTTATATCATTTACTTTGTTATCAGAGGGAAAAAGAATATGCAGCTGATCAATCTTCTCGTGTAATTGAGGCGTACAAAACGCTCAGTGATTCCTTGTTAAGGGCTATATATCTCGTGAGTAGAATCATCATTTTGGATTTTTTTTTTAAGTAAATATCATACTTGTTATTGCTTTTATGGTTGTAATTCTCTCTTAAAGAGGTTTAGCTCGTCTAAACTTCTTGGTTGGTCATGGATTATGCAGTATATTGGTTACGAAGACTAGACTTGTGTTGAATTAGAATTAGTCATTTAATACTGCTGCACCGCAAAATCATATCACTAGCATAACGTGTTATGACCACTTAAACTTATGCAAGCAAACAATTTTTTTTTTTTTTTTTTTTCCGAAAAAAACGACCTATTGGATGTCAAATTGTTAACTAGGGATACTAGAGTTTTTTTTTTAATAGAGTATTGGCTCACTAAAGTGTCTGCGCTTCTTTCTATTGTGAAGTACCAGTCATTCAACATAGTTTTCGACACAATTTTCATCTTGGGTCATTCGGAAATAGTCTCTTTGTGTTGCTAAGAATGCTAACACAAGGGTAAGACTGGGTACATTCGCCCCCACCCCCCCACCCCACAATTTGCGGGAGCCATTGAGGCACTAGGGTAATGTTGTTGTTGTTGTTGTAGTGTTTGCAATATAACAGCACCAGCTGAGCTAGTAGGTGTTTGGCTCATATTTTTGAAGGTTATAGCCTATGGTAAACGGAATCCATCACCAGTTTTGTTTCTTATGGTATCAATATTACTTGCTTAATCAGTACCATTACCTATCCACCACATTTACCAGTGAGACTTCCATTAGCCTTAGTTTTTATAGTGTTAGTCTGCCAGGAGCGGAGGGCTTGTGTTGATGAGGTGCAAGACATGTGGCAAAAGCGCACACCTCATGCACGTAAGAGCATTGTTTTGTAAATAAAAAAATAAAATTGTATTTCACTTAAAGATACTTTTTGGGGGGTTAAACAAGGCTAACATGTAAAGAAGTACAGCTAGGGTAATGAGAAAACTTGGTATTCTGTATTAGCCGGCTTGTAATAACGACATAATGTGGTCGTAATTTCAAAACCATTTACCCTATGGGTTAAATCTTCACTTCTTCGTAAGGTATGATATTTAAGTGCCATGTTCATAGTCAAGTCTTCTTTTTCTTATTACCTTTTTTTTCCACACACACATATATCATTTGCAAATATAAACTTTTAACCAATTTCTTTTTCCCAAAATAACATGTATCATAGATTAGATCTTAGAAATAGCTATAGAGTAACGAGGATACATTAATGTATTATGAGGCGTAATGTAACGAAAAACAAGTAACAACGGCTCAAATTTCTTGTACGTAATGCAATGAACATGTTTTTTATAGCATATCAAGGATACGAGGTGAAGTGAAGACACACGGTGAAGGTGCACACCTCTTGCACACAAGGAGCAATGTTTTGGCAAAGTTATTTATATTTTTAAATTAATATGTGCAATACAACCTACCACTTTTTGGATGTGAAAGAGGGCTAACATGTAAAGAGGTAAAGCGACAATTGGCAAAGGAAAGGCATGATTAAAGAACAACCCCCAAAAAAAAGAAATGGAAATTGTGTGATTGTGCACTTTGCTAAGTACGCCTTATGCACAAGGCACCCTGTTTGTTTTTTCTTGTGCTACCTTGAGTTTTGCTGCACAAGGTACTCTTTCCTAAACTAAGCTTGGACCTACTACCCTACCCGAATTCCCCAACCACTGCTAGGCTACTATCGTCTAGTGTGTACCTACATAACTAACCCTTACACCAAGGAACCATGATCAACTGCAAAAATATACAAAGTAAGCATTTAGTGTTGTCGGTGAGGGATACTTATGGAACCTTTCACTAAGTGAAGGGCATAGCGCGACCTTAATTATTAGAGTAGTTTGAACACTCCGAGTTTGGGTTAGATGCTGGCAATGACTCTCACATGGTGGGATTGCGGATTTGGAATATTATTGAATAAATTAGAATCGGTCACCAAGCTGTATACGCTTCTTATATTTTTAGTTGTGAGCCGTTCAATATTTTATCATGGATAGTCTCTACGTAGCGGTACACACACACACACATCTGACCAACTGTCTACTCTAAGTGAGGATAGGCACAGGTGTAATATTTGTTGTCATTGTTGTTAACACAATGGTGTTATGGCAATCTGTAGAACTTTGTGTCATCTTATAGGTGAGAATCGCGATAATATTTGGTATAAATTTGGTATTTTATAGAAAGGAAAAATGCTTTTGTCGCAGTAGAAAGATAGTGGTGTTTTGCAAGTTCTACAGGCATGTTTAAAGTCATGGATAGACCACAAATGTCGGTATTATTTTGGTTCTATGGATCTTTTGCCAGATTTCGTTTTGGGAGTGGATTGTTAGAATCAGATATAGTAGTTTGCATATGGTGGTTCTGTAATAGATTCTAGTTTTTTTGTTAGTTACTTAGTTGTCATCATGGGCTTGCATACCAGTTGTCTTTATTATCTGTGAAGTAATTGGTCTCACTTAGGGATTTATGGGGATTATTGTTTTTAGATCTGAACTAGATGTTTCTAGAGCTGGTAAACAGGTCAGTCGGGTTGGGGTTGGGTCGGGTCAAGTAGAGTCGGGACATATTGGGTTCGGGTCATATCGGGTCAGCCTACCCTTTCGGGTCTGATCGGGTCACTTCGGGTCAAGCGATGTATCGGGTTGGGTCATTATTGGGTCAGGTTTATCGCATTAATTTAATTTTTGACCACTAAATGTAGTTTTTAACCATTATTTGGTTTAATTACTTCATTATCAAATCAAAGGTATCAATTTAAACACAAAATCACTTTCATTTTGATCAATATTAAGCTTAATATTTGTCGGGTCATCAATTTAATCGGGTCGGGTATGGTTCGGGTCACTGATCATCGGCTCGTGTCGTTTTACGGGTCGTCTTTTTGTTGGGTCGGGTCGGTTTCGGGTTGCAATATTTTCGGGTTCTGTCGGATTGGGTTTGCTCGGGTTTAGGTCGGGTCAGCTCTAGATGTTTCTATAGTTCATTTAAAGAAGTAGTTGTGGAACATTCTACAGCACACAATTGGCCTTTTAGGCTGAGTTTCAAAATCGATGCCATGTTTCAGCTCCCGTGAATTTGCTTTGGAGACTACATTTTAAGACAAATATGATCTATAGATGACACCACTCCCAATGAGAAGTTGTTTTCCCCAAATCATCAACACTGTAGTATATCTTCTATGTGATGTCAATGCTCAAGGGATCTCACATTGGTATAATTTTGTTTTTTGTTCTTTTTTGATTACAGATGAAGCTCCATGGTGTTCATGTCGACGAGGAACAAACAGTTTCAGATCCAGATTTGTTAGCTGAGGTGAGAATTTTTAGTCATGCCATCATCGATACTATCATAAAAACCATTTTGTCTTCTAGATTCTGAGCTCTATATTTCTGTTGAATATTGTTCTGGTGCTTGAAGTGTGCAGAGTCACCTCTGTACAACAATGCCTGCGACTACTTTACAGCCAAAGGACTGTTGTTTTCCATTCAAATTCGTATGCGATTCCATTGGGGATTTTTAAACAAAATAAAAATTGCTTCACAATAATCAATTATATACTCCCCAAAAATATTATTTCAGTTGAAGTTTACTTGACCCCTGGTTTAGAGTCCTATAATTGTCATACTCCAAAGTGCGGGTCTAGGTTTGCCAACTAATCCAATTTGATATTGTCTGACTGCGGTAGGCTTAAATTAATTCGTAGTTTCTGTTTTAAAATATTTCTGCATAGTGGTATCTATTATGGCAGCAACAATTATAGCATAAAATGTTTTTTCTGGTCACATTGGTGTATGTTTGAAGTTTCTGATGACTGAATCAATAGAAATAACTTGTCCACCCTAGTAATTTCATCCCTTGTAATGGTTGATTCCATTAGTAATTTCCATTTTTCAGAGTAAATATCGAAAAAGGTGATCAAAAGTTATAGGATCTAAATGTTTTTTCTGGTCACATTGGTGTATGTTTGAAGTTTCTGCTGACTGAATCAATAGAAATAACTTGTCCACCCTAGTAATTTCATCCCTTGTAATGGTTGATTCCATTAGTAGTTTCCATTTTTCAGAGTAAATATCGAAAAAGGTGATCAAAAGTTATAGGATCTAAATCATACAAATATACAATATATCTTGTGATCTGCAGATATCTGTCTAAAAAAGAAATAATGTCTGATATCTTATTATTTCGTCTTTCTCTAGCTATTCATTTGAGCTTTGACATGGTTACTGTAGAATATGAGTACATTTATCTTTGATTTACAGATTATGGAACTTAGAGAATCTGTTGAAGATGCTACTAGTTCTCAAGCACTAAAAGAGATCCAGAACCAGGTAGTGTTTACTAAGTACTAGTCTAAAATCAAAATTGTGCAGAAATATTGAAATGATTCTTTGGTATATCCTTAGGGGTCATTTGGTTGGGTGATTTCCTTACATAATGCTATGAGACAAATTAATTCCCTTCATATGGCTACTTGAAAGTTGAAACATAATTCCCACCGTATAGTTTAGGATTGGATAATCCAAAGTGAAAGGAGTGGAAAGAACAAAAAATGGTAAATTTTCCTTAGTATTGTTTTCTAAACAAATTATTCCCTACATATTGTTACTTTAATTTCTAATTACAATTATGATAAAAGAATTTAAAATATTTTTTTATTTATGTCTGTTAATATAATAATATTACATAAAAAATACTTGTACTTTTTTCATAGCTTTATTTATAATTTGTGTTCGAAATAATTGGATTAAAATCAAACATCGAAGCTAGTATAAGTGTGAGTTATGTTTCATCTTTTTTTTTCGTCTATTTTTTATTTTATTTCTATTTTTGCAATAAGTCATACATGAAGTATAAAAAAAAAATGTTTGGCTTATTGTAAAAAAAAAAACGAACTATTGCAAAAGAAAATGATGAAAAGTTATATTCCAAGCACAAAAATTAAGTCTATGAAAAAGTTTTTTGTTTAAAGTAGTATTAATATACACAAATAAAAAATAAAATATTTAAATTTCGTTTATGATAATTCTAATTTAAAATTTATTATTTTATAATATTATATGGAAAATAATTATAATATATACCTAAATATGGTTTCTTTAAAATTTAAAAATAAATAAAATTAAAGTAGCAATATGCAGGGAATAATTTTCTTACAAGACAATACTTACAGAAAATCCAAGTATAATTTTCTTTCCGATCCTTTTACACTGAATTATGCAACCCTAGCTTAACTATACGGTGGGAAATATTTTTCAAGTAACCATATGGTGGGAATTAATTTATCTCACAACATTATGTAAGGAAATGACCCTCATTATTGGTTACCCTTTCTAAAACACATGAATTATAATTCATGGGATTTGCATAATAAATGTGTTTGTTTTTCCCAAAATCCCATGAATTAAGTGGGAATAACCATGTGGAACTTACTTCCCGCATTCTCACCAAACGACTTTTCCCAATTCATGTGATGTGTATAATCATGTGAATTACTACTTCAATTCCTATAACGAACCAAACAACCCCTTATACTTCTGCAATAATCGTCACTGTCTTTGCACATTGAAAATGGTGATTCAGAGTCAAGTTATTGGGTATTTTATGCCCTTCAGTCTTCAAGTCAAGTTGGGTTGGGTTGGGCCATTTTCTGTTTGTTTTTGCTTTAGATGTGTTATTATTGCGGCATTTCAGTTTAGGTGATTACGGGTGGGGTCAGGTTATTTTGGGTTGTGTTGTTTGGGTTTATTCCATGTTATGTAGATAAACTTTGGTGTAGCCTCAAATTAGTCATTTATTGTAAATCTGGTTCATTTTGGAATTTGGATGGGGTAATTTTCGGGTAAGGTCATTGCAGACCGGGTTAATACGGTGTCCATCAAAGTTCATGCCAACTACTGCTCAATTTGGTTTTCTGGTCATTTCGTGTTATTTGGTTTAGGTCTCAGTTTAGATTAATCAGCTCAGGTCATTTGGTTTGGGTTAGTTTACGAATAGATAACTCTTTTTCTTTATGGTGTGAGGACAGTGTGTGTGCATGCATAAGCAAATGTGGTATATCGTTAGATTTCTTCTCGCTTCTTCCTTCCTGGTAATATAACTATATCAAACTGTTGAGCTTTTGACTTTTGAGGACATAGGTGAATGATTTTCAACTCACTTGGCTCAGGTACATGAGAAAATGAAAGAGTGGACCGAATTATTTGGAAGAGCATACAATAGACAGGACACTGATGAAGCACTAAATGCCATACGTAGGATAACATACTACAAGCGGGCCAGTGAGGAAATTGTGAAACGCCTCTGATGCTGGTAGTGCAACTGAAATACGTCAAACAACCTTGTGCCATGTATTTTAATTGTGGATCTGAAAGTAAGAGGCTAAAAGTTTGGTGATCCATTTTAGAAGATGGTAGGCACTAGCGGTTTAAGGGAGATTAGTGTGCCCATGTGCCCTTAGCTTGTTAGCAAAAGGCAAGAGCGACCCGTCAAGCAAAGGGTGGATGTCAGGGTTGCGTGTTCATCGGAGGCTGCAAGTCTTACGTAAATGAGATCAATTAGCAGATAGAGAATAGAATTGGAAGGGTATCAGCGTTTCCGTAGGTTTTCAGTCACCAATGGCCAATTATGACTTCGTTAATGTAGTCTTTTAAGTGAGTCATTTTTTGGTGAATATTTTGGGGTTTTAACAAATATTCTCTATATTTTGCTTTGGAATATGGTGTAATAAAGCAACTCACTTGTTAAATCTCCGTTTTTTTTATGTGGCTTTTGTCAATACAAAGGTAATGCAAGGGAATCTTCTCCATTTCTTTTCATTACCTTTAATACAACAATATTCTCTCTCTATCTCTTTAAAACAGTTGACCGTTAAATTGTTCTGAAGTTTAATCTGGACCCTCTAAAAGCTCTGGAAGATACTAGAGAGGATCTATATTGAATACAATTCATATCATGTTTTTTCTTTTCCCGAAAAATCATGGGTCATTAATCATTATGTATGTATGATATTTTGTTCTGGGTTGATGTTCACTAATCAGTGTAATCACTATAGTGACTATGATGTTCACTATAATGGACTACAATATTCACCCGAATAATCTAAGATGTTAATTAAAATGTAATGGTATATTTCAATAAAATTAGATATTAGATTCTTCTTATTATGATAGAAATCACGCGGCATACTAAGACCATCCATAATAACAAAAAGATCTACTAAAGTTGATATTTTTACAATAATTACCTTACAATAACAAAAAGTTTTTATCAAAAGATGACTTTTTGTGATGTGATGTGGGAGAGAAAGAAGAATGTGATAGGTGGTGATTTAAGGCCCATTAAAACTAATTGTTGTACAAATTTTTGTGTAAAATATCATCTTGAGGTGGATGAGTTAATGGCCCACAAAAAGCATGAAAAATTAATTGTTGTTAGGGGGCGAGGATTTTTGTTTTTGAAAATAAGAAAAGAAAAACACTAACACGAAATCAAATTAGATGTCGTGCCATTACAAAAGAGATACCAGTGCAAGAAGTTTAGCACGCATTGAATGCACAAATTTTGCAAGATATAAAATAAGCTTCAATATCATCTTTGAAGATACCTTTATCCTCACCAGGAAGTTTTCTTCGCGGTCAAGGAATATCCTAGGACTTTTACAATCTCATCCATAATAAGTATGACAAATGAATTAAAATAGATGATCTCACTCAATTTTTCCATTATCGTTAGTGATGAAAAATTGATCCAACCCGATCTATACACACGAACCTTAATGTAACACCCCATCCTACCAAGCAGCCTTCAGCAAGACCTTCCCCAACAAGATGTGGCATTACCATCTCGGTTTTCCGAGGAAGTAAGTATCATCGAAACCATAATGAAACATTAATAAGGTGATTACAAATTATTACAGCTGAAATAAAGTAGATACAACTCATCAACTAAACTATCACAACGAATCTAGGTGAGACACCACGTTCCATCTCGAACCCGAGCACTCTCCAACCAATCCCAAGCCGAGCCAGCTACACTATCACCTGCTAATCATACTGCTCACCATTTGCCGGTAATATCAAATGGATCACAGCAGAACACACAAGTAGAAGAAAGAGAAAACAACCAACACACGTCAGTAAACAGTCAACACCAACATAAACAAGGTACATAATAAAAGACAGTAATTACAGTGAACACCATCTCCGACACCAACATCACCACCTCCAACCGGGCCCCATCGCAACAGGTAACCCGCACCGCCAGTGGGGGACCGTAGCCAATCCCCACCTAAGCCTCGCTCGACGCACGAGCGAACCCACTCCATTAATTGCACATCCCCCTCCGTGATGGGAGTCACGAGGGGCGAAAAATGGGGGTGAGACCGTCTCCTAACGGCCCCGCAAACAATCACAAGAACCAACATCACTGCCAACCATCAACCATTATAGCAACAATAATACATGTAATCAATCGAAACATAAACCATACTGAATACTAAGTAGGATAACCTACCTCTCGAGGAATCATCACCAAGCACGCATTGAAATCAATCTACACAAGTAAATCCATGACGACACCCAGATCCAATCCCTAGCTCCCAACCCGAGTCAAGCAATCCCAACCAAGCCAAAGGTTGTTATGTGAAAGTAGAATAGGGTTGAGGAGAGAGGTCTGCTAGGTTTTATGTGAAGAAAGAGCGAAGATGCAAATGACGGAAATGATTTAAGTCGTGACCCCGAGTCATTAAATATCATTCTGGAGTTACGAGACTCGGCCGAGCAAATAGTCCACTCGGCCGAGTCCGCGCCACTCGGATGAGTCGGTGCCACTCGGCCGAGTTCATACCCACTCGGCCGAGTTATGCCAACTCGGTCGACTTCCAACGATCCAAAGCAAGGGTAGTACTCCTAAATGACCCCATATGGTCCGAATCCCATCCACGACCAATCAACGAGATGTCCTATGATGTTGGGTATTACAAGAAGTGTGAGTACATGTAGGAATTAGAATGCAGGATTGGGATGTGAATTACATAGTTGTCAAGTTTAGGAATTCGGGAGACTAGGGCGAGGTTTTTGCTTATACAAAGTCTGGAATTGAGTTGAGTGAGTCGGTTGTATGAGGTAACTTATGAATAGTAAGTGATGTGTGACCAAGGTTGGATATTTATTTATTGTTTGACTTATAGATAATAAATTAGGCTTTAATAACTTGAGGGAGTAATCGTGATAAGTACGATTTGGATTATGGTTAATAATTTGACTTTTGAATTATAAGAGAATAAATAAGATATCAAAGAGTTACGTAGAAGTAATAACTTGAGTTGTCAATAATTGTTGGAGGGTATAGTTTGATTTTACGGTTTCGCGGGAATCGGATAAGTGGTAGTAAGAATCTAGGAGGCAACAATATAAGAAGGCATTAGAATGAAGTGTGAGCTAAAGGTCATCTAGAATTTGAGATACTTTGTTAAATAGACATTCTTTGGCAATGAGATGATGAAGTTCGGGGCGACCAATTATATAAATAAGGATAAATTTTAAGCAATATGTGATATTAGAAAAGACTTTAAAGATATGGAGTAAAAGTTCTGGTAATGTTTTGTAGGGCAACTATTGGGAGCAATTATGTGTGAATTATATATAGTTTAATGTTAAGTCACAGAATTAGATTGCATGATTAAGTGATTGGATAATAGTCATACCATAATGATTAAGACTAAATACCGATATACTAGGTGAAACGTGAAAAGGACGTTAATTGGTCTAGGTATTTGATGGGAGATAAGGTACTAACATACTTATATGGCATCTCGTAGTTATTGTTAGCATGACGCGTGTGGTAAGAGTTTCAATATGGGCTTTGGGGATGTCGTGATAATGTTTCTGTTTCGAGGATTATGATTCGTACTAGAAATGGGATTTTAGGAACATAGAGGAACTGTTACTAGTTTGGGATGGACTCATGTAAGGAGATCGTGTTGTCAGTCGTGATGTTATATGGAAGAGTTTAGTTTTACCGATTGAGATATATAGTTGTGGATTCATTATTACCAAATTTAATCTTCGCGAGTACGGGATTAAGAATGAGTTAGGTAATGCATACAAGTTCCAATTATGTTGTTTGAAATACTTTGAACACTTGTATTATATAGTATAGCTGTCTAAGTTGACTATGTACTATGACGCGTGAAAATAGTTGTGTAAGAGTCCGACCCTATGAGTAATAGTAAGGATGTTATTTATAAAGTTCTCTTCCAATTGTTATGTGATATATCCATGTTATACAATGTGATCTAGTTATCAATTTTTTATTTAAGTTGTGATTTTGCCATTCCTTGTGAATAATGTTGTGTTGAGACCGTATTCATGAGATTGTATTAAGTGCGATGAATATAAAGGTGGATTTTGTGCTTCATGTTACGGTGCGGTTGTTGGTGACGCTATTGCGATACCGTCACCGGTTAGGGTGGAGGAGACATGATGGTTGTGGAACAATTCATTTTGAAAGGTTATGCTCATTCTACCTTATAATTTGGCTTGATATATATTGTGTTTCGGTACCATTGTATGCCTTTCGTAAGTTCCTTCGTATAAGTGAAAGAGTGGAATATACATGATGGATTAGAAATTTAGTTACCGTAATTGTATTGATATATTTTCATAGATAATTGTTAATAAGGCCTAGTTGTTATAACACTTATGAGCTTGATTAGTTGAGTCATTCATAGATCGGTAATGGCAAGTAGTTAGCGGAATATGTATTGCTTGAGCTAAAGGTGATATGCAGTCATAGTCTTTTGTTGGAGTAGTAAGAGTAGGGTGTTGAGAATGAGTGTCGTGTTGATGGATGAACGAATTTAGTAACATTATTTAGGAGGATCCCTTCTGGGTATTGGAACCTTGAGTCATGAGTTATGTAGATGGAGTAGGTGCATGAAACTTGGACGGTGTTGTCTTGTAGATGAGCTAAAATGAGTGAACCATGTTAAGGATATCAACGTAAGTCTTGGATTATAAGAGGAATGATCGGGGACTTGGTAATCATTATAGAGGATGTTACATTTGGGAATAGCTATCGGTGTTGATAATAGAATGATAACCGATTATCAGTGGGATGAGATAATGTTAGCAAACGTGAGTAACTAAATATTCAGTAGTGGGTGGAGTTTGGTGGTATACGCCGTTGATTTAAATGGACATTGAGGTATAATTAAACATGTGATATGATGGAACTTGATTTTAGAATAGAAGATATATTTTGGGGGTGTCGACACCATTGAAAGTATTGGCGGCGCTTACGGTATTGCTTACTTGGGGCACTTGCGATATTAATTGGAATGAATGAGTTAATAGAACCTTATGGTAGGGGAAGATTCGTGTGACTGCATTATTACCGGAAAGTGTTAGCGAACTTCTTGGGCGAAGTTCATTTTAAGGGGAGTAGAATGTAACATTTCGATCGGTAGATGTTCTTGTTTAGTAAATGACGTTAATATTGTGGAACTCATAATGAGGATAATAGATAAAAACGTGATGGCAATTGTCATATTTGGGAGTCGATGTTGGGCTAGTGGATTAGTAGCGTTGA
>JAOWBH010143721.1:0-13029 GCA_028566215.1 Silene coronaria | reverse complement strand
AGATTTGGGACTTAGCTAAGCCCATCTCTCTCTCTCTCTCTCTCTCTCTCTCTATATATATATATATATATGAAAGGCCCACAATACAAATTATGGAAGGAAATTAGAGCAAAAGCACATCGTCAGAACCTAGAACCTAGCCGCCGGTG
The DNA here is from genome assembly GCA_028566215.1 of Silene coronaria. Classification (NCBI taxonomy): domain Eukaryota; kingdom Viridiplantae; phylum Streptophyta; class Magnoliopsida; order Caryophyllales; family Caryophyllaceae; genus Silene; species Silene coronaria. The sequence goes on along the minus strand of JAOWBH010143721.1, from coordinate 12,880 downwards.
CATAATACACCGGCTGTGGCTCAGTTACGCCGGCAGGGGACTACGTTGCACCGCAAGGCCATGGCCATGTATCCAATGCACTGTGGCTATCACAATACGAATACGAAGGCTCGTGCATGGTGATACACCGCATGAGCAAATTAGATACATATGCCGAGGTGGAGTTCCAATGTCGCTGATCCAAATACACTCATTGAGTTACACCGACGAGAGGTGTGTTTTGGGTACTTGGCTTCTACATGAAGGTCATTTTTGCATAGAAAAGCGTGCAATGCTACAAAATACTCCACAAACTACCCGGTAAAGCTAATCTTAGCATTTTAATCACAACTACACATAAGTGTATCAAAATTGGGATGGAATTGGTAGTAAATGGCCTAAAATGTAGGGTGATAACGTAGTTATCAAATCTCCCCACACTAAACTTTTACTCGTCCTCGAGCAAACAGGCAAGATTAAAAGCTAAACAAGGGTAGTATCTCCAATCCTAAAGTGAATGCACAATATAAGCATCTCTTACTTATTCTGCTTATACTAACCGCATGAGTATTAGCACGCAACGCCCTTTCAACTCACATAATTTTGCCAAAATTCGCAAGGCAAGTGAGGTCTTGCACAAAAAAAGAGTGAACAAGGCAATCCTAATTCTATAGCACATAAGTTCCACACAACTAATTCCTCAAAGAACCACCATCAACAAGCTACAAAATCTCCCAACTTCTCATGTGATTAAATAAGAAAAGAAAAGTAAGGGGAAGAGAAGGGAGAGGAAATATCATACCTTAGCAAGCTCTTCTTCCCTCCATGCTTGCCTCCGAATGGTCTTGGAACCTACAAAGCAACATACTACACACAAGAACAACTATTGACAAGAAACAACTAATATTTTTTCGATTTTTTTGGATTTTGACAATAAATCCTCTCCCCATACTTGAATTTTACTCGTCCTCCAGCAAGTAAGTGATAAGAAAGGGAAGACAAGAAATGACAATTTTTTGATTTTTTTTTGAATTTTTGAATTTTTTTGTGTTTTTAACAAGTATTTCAAATGTTTTTTTTGGATTTTCATTTTCAAATTTGGATTTTTGGGGCTTGAAAACATTTGGATTTTTTGTCTCATCATCGGTGTAATTAAATCATCTAGAGAAGGGAGCAAATAAAGGACCATTCTCTAACAAGGGCTTAATCAAGTTGCCTAGAGAATGTCCTTAAGCCATCACCAACAACTCATCATTTAGAATCATTATCATCAAAAATCATCATCAAAGGGAAGAAGCATAGCAATACATAAACAACCGGACAATAAACTAAGATGAGACTTCATCCAACTCAAGACCGACCCATATGAACATGCACTCAAAACATACTAACCTCCCCACACTATGACCCTTTTACTCTAGACAAACCACCTAAACTAACCAACCTCCCCACACTAAAAGCAAGCAACGCCCTCGTTCCTCAATAAGGTGGACGATAAGGGGGGTAACGAGAAGGGATGTAGGGGTAGCTAGAAAGAGGCCGAAGTGGTGGTGGATAACGAACTGGATTAAATGGATTAAACGAATCGTAATTGGTCGGGGCCATAAATGTAGGGGTAGTGCGGTCATAGCCGGGTGGTGCATAACCCATTATGTTAGTAAACATAGGGTTAAGGTACTTCAAATGCATATTTCTCATTTGTCGTTCAATTTTGGGAGTTGACTTTAAGCATAGTTTGGTTAGTACTCCCGATATTCCTACTCTCCGTAGCCATTGTAAGGGCATCTGGGAGAGTCGTTCGGAAGCTAATGAACTACGGATGAAATTGAGTTCGAAAAAGGTCATAGGAAGCTTGATCATTAAAGAAAGGGTTAAAGGGGCTTGGTGGGAAGATTATCCGCTCGACGATCAACCTGTTCATTTCCCTCTTGCCCCCCCTCCAACCGAGTCGGTTTCAAAGGTCAGCGTGTTCCCACTCAAGTCATAGCCTCCCCATCCCTATCGACCCACTTGTACTTCCCCGGTCCCAAAGACATCTCATAACTAATTCTCTCAAGAATGGTGGTACGTGGAGTGTTGGGTACTCGGAGGACCCTTTCCATTGGCAATCGGCAAAGCCAAAATCGAAACTCCCTAATAACCGTGGAGAGGTAGCTAGGGCCAAGTTTGGTTGAGTCGTCTAGGGGGGTATGGTTGGATCCATCATGATTCAACTTCCTAGCAATGATAGACACTATGCCGCCAGAACAATTATGCTATGCTTATGCTTGACAACATTGTCAAAATGGGTGACTAAGACAAGTTTTAAATCAACCGTAGGGGGTTCTTATACAAGGCCCCATATATAAGTTGGAGTCCCGTAGCACTCACATTAGAATGGGTCCGGGCAGAGGGAAGAAGGGAATTTGACAAAATTGTAGAAAAATACCTAATGGCGGGGTTCTGAATATTTGAGCTATACTCTTTACCCGTCTTGAAAGGTGTCTTAATTCGTGAGCAAACGCCAAATCCCATCCCTAAGGTGTCTATCGGCTTCTCCCCTTCGAATTTGGGTTAAAACCCCATAATTGGCCAAATTGGTCAAGGGTCATTTGGTGTAAATGACCCCGCAACTGAAATGGTAAGGCAACTCATGGTTGGTTTTCCAAGTGACAAAGAATTCACTAGCTAAGGCAACAAAAGAGTAATCTCGGGCTTGAAAAATGGTAAGAATACCGATTCTCTTGCATAGGATTCCAACATCGTTTTCTATCCATAGCTTTTGCATTGTTTCTGTATCGGCCCATCTGGTACTTTTCCCGCTAAACCCAAACACTCCTCAAATAAGCTTGCCCAATACTCGTTCCAAAAGAATACTCAACAATGCTTCAAAGATGCCTAACAATGGAGATTGAAGCTTCAAAACCAGAAAATGGAGGTGTAGCAAGTGACCCACGTTTTTCTTTAACGTATCACTTCAACTAGCCGATCGATCGGTTAAATTTCTCATTGGTGTTATAGAAGATGTACCATTGGTAGTAAGAAAGTTGGTTATCCCTTGTGAAAATTGACACTGGACATGTGCCAATTTTAGTTGCGGGGTAACTTGCACCAAATGACCCTTGACCAATTTGGCCAATTATGGGGTTTTAACCCAATTTCGAAGGGGAGAACAGCCGATAGACACCTTAGGGATGGGTTTTGGCGTTTGCTCACGAATTAAGACACCCTTCAAGGCGGGTAAAGAGTATAGCTCAAATATTCATGTCATTAGGTATTTTTCTACAATTTTGTCAAATTCCCTTCTCCCCTCTACCCGGACCCATTCTAATGTGAGTGCTACGGGACTCCAACTTATCTATGGGGCCCTGTATGAGAACCCTTACGATCGATTTAAAACTTGCCTTAGTCACCCATTTTGACAATGTTGTCAAGCATAGCATAGCATAATTGTTCTGGCGGCATAGTGTCTATCATTGCTAGGAAGTTGAATCATGATTGGTCCGACCTTACCCCCCTAGACGAATCGACCTTAGCTACCTCTCCACGGTTATCACGGAGTCCCGATTTTGGCTTTGCCGATTAACAATGGAAAGGGCCCTCCGAGTACCTAGCACTCCACGTACCACCATTCTTGAGAGAATTAGTTATGAGATGTCTTTGGGACCAGGGGAGTACAAGTGGGTCGATAGGGAGGGGAAGGACCAAGGTGGTTATTGGGGTGTTGCTACCTATGACTTGAGTGGGAACACGCCGACCTTTGAAACCGACTCGGATGGAGGGGGGAAGAGGGAAATGAACAGCCCCAACCCCAACCTAACCCCAACCTGGAATCGTCGACCGGACTATCTTCCCACCATGCCCCCTTTAACTCTTTCTTTAATGATCAAGCTTCCTATGACCTTTTTCGAACTCAATTTCTGGATATGCATCGTAGTTCATTAGCTTCCGAACGACTCTCCCAGATGCCCTTACAATGGCGGAGAGTAGGAATATCGGGAGTACTAACCAAACTATGCTTAAAGTCAACTCCCAAAATTGAACGACAAATAAGAAATATGCATTTGAAGTACCTTAACCCTATGTTTACTGACATAATGGGTTATGCACTACCCGGCTATGACCCCACTACCCCTACATTCATGGCCCCGGCCGATTACGATCCGTTTAATCCAGTTCGTTATCCACCACCGCTTCGGCCTCTTTCTACCTACCCCTACAACCCTTCTCGTTACCCACCTACAACCCTACCATAAAGGTCTGTTTTGCATAGAAAAGCATGCAATGCTACAAAATACTCCACAAACTACCCCGGTAAAGCTCATCTTAGCATTTTAAGCACACATTTTACACATAAGTGTATCAAAATTGGGACGGAATTGGTAGTAAATGGCCTAAAATGGACGAAATCATAAATTAGTTGGTCTCGATATAGGTTTATTAGGTCATTTGTCAAATCACCCATGTTTCTTTGCTCTGACTCTCTATTATCTTCCTAGTCCCTATATGATCGTATCGGCAGTTGACATAACTTGCTTGATTGATTCTCTTTTATCTGGAGAAGAGATCTACATTAGAAAGGATCTAAAAGTGAAAGCATATAGAACACATCATGTCATCGCTAGTCAGGTATGCGTGGCGTGTGATCCCTTCACCCTATCGATGGTTTTTGCTTTTGGGATCTCAGTTTTTCCTGCTTGAACCAAATTTATTATCTACCCTCCTTAAAGAATGCTCCGAATTAAATGTTGCTGGGTTATGTTGTTTATTCATTCAAGCATAAACTCAACGAGAAGTATATTGGGCTTCCTGGAAATGAGATCAAGGAATTAAAGACTTCTGGTGTTGAGGTCTGTTACCTTCATAGCTTTATATTATAGTCACAAATTCACAATTGGTGTTTCTACAATGACCAATGTTGCAAAGGCTTTTTCCAAACCCCCTTTGTTGTTCTTTTTATACAGGTGTAAATGTTTGATATAATTTTCTAAAATGTATTATCTGTGTCAACTAAAATATACAGGTTGCAAAATACGCTGAGATCTTTCAGAATAAAGCAATTCTTCTCATCCACTTCTCAGCAAGGTACCAAGCAAATGTAAGAAATCTTCTTTGTCTGCTTTCCCGCCGTTGCCCTTGTTTAATTTCTTTGTTCTCAGTTTGCTGCATGTTTTAGTTGTTTACTGTACGGAAGCAGGCATAAAACTGAGGGGGATATCAGGCACATGACTAAAAAGTTTATTATTTTGATCATTTTGAATCAGGGAACTATCTTCTTGCGATACATAACACACCCTGCTTGTTGACATCTCAACCTTTTTCCTCTGTTTTGTTTCCTGATAGTGTCTTATTTCTGTTCCATACTTCCATGATCTTCTGCATAATTCGAGTTTGTAAAGTGGATATGACCAAATTGAGCTTCAACGTTGAGAACTTCACTAAATTCTGATAACAGCACCTTAATGTCGAGTTAGTTTGTATTTATGTGATATATACCTGAGAAAGAACCAATGAACCATTGATGATCACTTTAGTTGACCGATTCCTATATAGAAGAGAAAGCCGAATTGTGCATCTTCTGTGTGTTTATATGTAGGTGATGTGTGAAGTAATGTCTGGCTTTGTCAGTTTTTGTGGAAATAGCTGATTGATTAGCACAAGCCAGTCAGTCCGGGCTTAACCCCTTTGCATTTTCTTAACTTTTTTTGTTAGGAAATAAGAGAAGCTGTGTCCAGGTTGCCAAAAGCATTTGCAGGGCGAATTTTTACCCTTACTGAAGGGTTCTAAATTCGTCAATTCGACAATTTGCTCGTTTTGTACGATCTTAACCTCTACAAGTTTTTGGTCTGGATCATGGTAGGCGGCTCTTAAGTCTTAACCTGCTTGGCCTGATTTAATCAAATGCATAAACTATTGGTGTTCAGTCCGGGTTCCGCACATTGTTTCTCCATGTAATAACGTCACATATTTTTGAAGAAAGGCTGTTAGCATGAGCTGCATTTGAATCTTGTTAGCATCACCTCGAGAACTAGTCCCACGTCCTACAAGGAGATTTGGGGGTGAGATAGGTATTCGAGGGTAAGAGCCGAGTTTTTGAGGTTATGACAGTGTTTTCCACTAAGGAAGGTGTTTCAGAGTAGTTGAAGTTGTCGAAGGCTTGGGAGACTTTTTGAAGGTTCGGATTGAATATAGGGTGGTCAGTAGTTGAGTGTGGTGGGTGCTGGGTTAGCTCTCTTCACATTATCTATCGCATGGGACAAGTGATCATCTAGTTTATGCCAAAGAATAGCTGGACTTGTTGACTCCTGTTTTTTCTCCGTTTCTTAAAATATAGCCCATCTGTTCATATTTATATGGAGTACATTCTTTTGTGGCAATTGGAAAGAAAATTTAGCATACATTCCAAAATACTTAAAAAGTATTTTCATTATGTATCTTTGCGTTTTATCCCCCAATCAGTGAATCATGTTTCGCATAATGTAGCCAAGGAGGCTAGGGCAAATACAGAGTATGAGAAGATGTATATTGTTTTGGAATTTTGTAATATGATGAATCGTCTAGTTATATTTGCATCAAAATACATCGTACAATATGGGACTATGGGAGGAGGCCGGAGGGTGAGGGAGTAATACTCTTTTTGGTTTGCAATGGCATATTGTAATGAGTAATGACCTTAATATGTTTTCAATCTAAATGTATGCCAAATTATCACCATTAAAGAGTGGCTTACCCCATATTAACCATTTTTTAGATAAATTTGTGATGGAAAAGAATACTCCATATGTTTTATTTTTTCGGTTTGACTCAAATATTTAACCATTTTTTAGATAACTATTTGTGATGGAAAAGAATACTCCATATGTTTTATTTTTCCGGTTTGATCCATTTGAGGATGAAATTTTTTTTCTATTCATAAAAATGTACGGTATAGCTTTAATAAGTAAAGTTTTAAACAAAACTTTTTAAATTTCTAGTTATTACATATAAAAACTGTCACAGTCCGTTTGATAATTTTACATAATACAAATTAAATATCCTATCCTATTAACTATGTTGTATACTTTTATATAACATACGGACTTTGAATTTTATTCTCTTTGTTAACCACAAATTTATAAACATGCCCGAACATTTTTAAACGGATTTAACCCTAGTTTTAGACAAACTAATACTCGAGCCTTGATCTTCCCCGTAAATCAACCCATATACAAATAACCCGTTTCCAACCGGACTACAATAATTAATATAATAAAATAATATAATCCTGGAGGCCTTCCTTTCATTGCATTTGCATTTGAACCCTCGTCTTCGCTCCTCACTGTCTTTTACTTGCTGCTTTTCTCAAGGTTTGTTCATCTTTCTTCCTATTTTCCCGCTATTTAATTCTATGCACTTACGATTATCATCTGCCGTTTTTATTTATTTAATTTGTCGATTTTTTTCTGATTTGATTTCATACATATATTTTTGATTTTAATTTATTGTTTTCTGGTATCGTTAGGGTTTTAGATTCGATTGTTTCTTGTACAATTCGTCACAATTTTACGAAAAACAAGTGTTTAGTTCGCTGATTGTGGTGATTTTTGAGTAGTAAAAAATGTTGAGGACAGCTATAAGAAGCAGCAGAAATGGCGGCGGTGCGTTATACCAACAATGGCGGAATTTATCGCAAAGATCTTCATCTCCCTCTGTATCATCCGCCACTGTATCATCCGCCGTCAACTCCATGTTACTCCGCTCTCTTAAAGACCACTACCTTGAAATCTCCAACATGTCTGCTCCTCCGGTATTATTAAACCCTCTTAAACCCTAGTACTTTTTTCTCAATTATCGTAGAATTGGGTAATTAGATAAAGATGATTTTGTAGTAATGTTTGAATATTTGGCAGAAAGTTGCTCCACCATCAAATTTCTTAATTGTCAAGGGTGCACTTGATTCGAATGGACCAGTGCTTAAACGTAACTTCAACAATGAGGAGATTAGCATTTCAGTCATGCGATTAGCCGACGTTGTTGAGGGGGATGTTGAAAATGACAGTGGTAATGATGAGATTAATCAATTGTTTGTTCATATTGAGGTTTGCAAGCCTACCAAAAACCAGTCTTTGAATTTCCTTTGTGGCTTGTACCCGGATGCTCTTGGTATTCAATCTGTTTCCCTTCGCCCTAAATCTGAGGGGGCTATGCTTTTCGCTCCTAATGACTATACTGGCCCCGCTTTCGAGTTAGTTGTTCTCTCTCTCTCTCTCTCTCTCTCTCTCTCTCTCTTTTCCATTCTTGTTTGTTTGCTTCTTAGCAGCCTGGTTTGTAATTTTATCTAGGGACTTAATCTAGTGTTCCCTTTTGTTGACACAATTTATTTAGATTCTTTGTTTGCTTGTTAGTATTTCTAGTGGAGCTAAAGTCTCATCATTCTGGTTTTTTGGATTATGATAGAATATAGCAATTATCGTCATTTTCTTGTTGCAGTTTTCACTGTAGGCCGTTCATAGACAACCTTCTTTGTGTAGGATAACATAGGGGTAAATTTGCATACCTTCGACACTCCCTTACCTTTTTATCTACGGCATCGGGATCCCTTGAGGCATCAGGTTAATTTTGTTGTTGTTGTCGTTTGTTTTTGTGTTGGTGATTTATTTTGGTCTTCTTGACCCTTATGACTAATCATGTTTTCTGCTGGCTCGAGAGAAAATTTATGTTGATATAGTAGGAAACCTAAATGATAAAAGCGATCTCCGGTTATGATTCATGTGGATAAAGCTTAATTAAAAAGCGCGCCTCGAGTGAGGCACTAGCCAAAACGCCTTGTTGCATTTTAGGTGTGCCTTCTAGATGAGGGCTGAGGCTCACTTAACAAGTTAACAAGACTCCTAGTACCCACTTTCCATATTTTTCTCATCTTGGTCTTTGATTATGTCATTTCTTTTACTCATTTTTCCTAACTTTTACACCTTTACATGTTAGCTAACATGAAAAATCCTAAAAAATCACTTTACAATTTTGTTACTAAAAATGGGACGCTTCGCATCCAAAAGGCATGCACCTTCGCCTTGCGTTTTACTCCTCTTAGCACTTCAGTGCGCCTTGCGCCTCTTCAAACTAAGGGATAAAGTGATTTTGGTATCATGGATATATGTGTTGGTCAGCTGTTACTTCTTGGATCATTTTGATTTTTCTGGTGAATAAGATCTTTGTAGGGGGAATTTTTGAAAAAGTTGAATATTATACCACCAAGTAGATTCCTATAAAACGACATTTTTATTTGTCTCTGTATCACGTTTTGGTTGGCTGGGGAACCTTGGATGGAAGTTTGTTGTACTGGTGGCAATAGTGATTCTGATTTGTCTTGGACAGTTAATTAATATAGTTTCTATTACCTGATATCGCTCAGCATTGTAATGCTTTAGTTAATACATGAGTGTTTGTCCGTTAGTTTAGGGGTTTATCACTTCAGAGGATGAATCAGTTTGAAGAACTATGAATTTGGTCTTTGGAGGTAAAATTGTGATGTACTGCTACTCTTGTACTCTGTAACAACTCTAATCAGGTGATATAAAATGATGGTAATACATGATGGGCTGCAGCAAGGAACAAAAATTTATAGAAATACATACTAAAAATACTAGGAGAATCACACTTTGTTATTCTTGAATCGTGGGATTCCGAAGAACTATGTACTTTGTTTTGATAATCTTGTCTTCAATTGTAGTATTACACGTCATTGAATTGAAGCGGTGGTTACTTGTGAGTTGTGAGTTGTGAGTTGTGAGATGAGCGACTGGATGCATTTTAGCATTGAGGCTGCTTACCAAGATAGTTTAAAACAATGAATGTCACGCATCACTTGATAAGCAGTATCCTTCATATGCATGCTCTATAATTATCTGGCATAGCCCAAAATCATGATAGTCAAGTATATGAGAAGAATTAAGTGAGATTTATCGTTAGTTTCTAATGAGTTTCATAGGGAAAAAATTGGTAAAACAACTCATTAGCCCTGTATTACAAATTTCAATTCAAAGAAGGCATCAGCTAAATTACGGTTGTGAAATTATTAGACCATGTATTTCGGTGTTTTCTTTTCGAGGTATGGGATGTAGATCAAAATGGTTTATATTTAACCAATGTGATGTATCATTTCTGAACACGGTTGTAGCTTCTTTTTATTTACATAAATTTCAAAATAAGATAGAAACCTGCTTTTCTTGAAATGTATGATTTTTCTGTCTCACAGGAATATCGATGAGATGACCAGAGATGCCTTCCACAACTACATCATTGAACGAGGAATAAATGAGACCCTCTTCCCTTTCCTTCAAGCTTGGCTTTATGTAAAGGATCATCGAAATCTTATGCGTTGGTTCCAGTCAGTTGGTTTATTAGTCAGTGGACGGGAGGCAATGAAAGAAATCAAACAGGCCAAAGGAGCTGCTAGTGCTAATGAGCCAAAAGTAGCTAGAGGAACTTGATTATTAAGGGACATTTACAAATGTTTCTGGGTAGTATGTTTAAGTTCAGCAGTTAGCAGTTCAGACTCTTCTGTTTTGCTTATATGCTCTGCAATTCTGAATAATTTTCTGTCTGTTAGTTGCCAGATTTTATGTACTCCTTAATTCATATTATATTTAGAGATGATGTAGGGTTTTACGTTTTGATTTTAAAAAGATTTCATAGCGACTAGCGTCAAGTGTACCGTGTACCGTGTACGGCGTATGCCGGATTGGACTTTTGCCGAATAACTAACATCATTCGTGTGATCTGAAGCTGTTTTGGAAGTACTAGCTTGAAAGTTGCTTTGATTCCTATTGCTTCCTTCCTATGTGGGAACGATATGGAAATAACTTCATTATGTGAGACAAACACGACATCAAAATTAATAATACGTACTCTGTATGTGTTAATTGTATCTACAATAAATAGTCATCATTTAGAAATACTTACATGGAACCTATCATATAAGAGTGGAGCTTGAATTTGGGTGTTGTGCGACTTTGTTGTGTTGTCGATTTAGTAAACGTTAATTATGTTGCCGAAGTTGTAATTCATAGTAGTTGAAATTTGAAACTTGGAACTTGAAACCAACCACATCAAACTAATTTATGTTGATTAGAATACACTTGATTAATTATAAGCCGACCTAGTTCAATTGACTCAATCTAACCTTATTCAAACAAACGCCGTAAATATATAACAATAATAACAATCACACAAATTCTCATCTAAGACGATTTATATATAGATAATAGATAAGACAAAACGAAAAATGTCTAGATATTAATAAAAAAATTATCTTGTTTGTACAAATTTTACAATATTTGATCCGTTTTAATTTTGAGATGAATATATAAAGACTTATTTTGAAGCAATGTATTCGTCAATCGTAACCGTACGCAACGTTCATAACCCTTCCACCATTAAAGCTCGAAAGCTAAACGAAACCTAACCCTAGCGCGCCAAATTACGAATTCAATTCAACTCAACCAAATTTCATGTATGTTGATTACTATTATTCGCTCTTTAATTACTATCATTGCTATTGATTCTGCTCAAATTGATACTGACATTTGTGAATTGAATTTCTGCAATTGTTTTCCCCAAATCATAAGGGAGGAGATGAAGAAGAAGGAGAAGCAGGTTAATGAAGGATTAGAGATTGAAGGATATAAAATTCAAGGAATTTCAATTGGTGGACAAGAAACTTGCATCATTTTCCCTAGTCTTAGCCTCGCTTTCGATATCGGAAAATGTCCTCGTCGCGCTGTTAATCAAGAATTTCTCTTCATTTCTCACGGACACTTGGATCACATTGTATATTTCTCTTCATATTTTTCCCTCTGATTTAATTTCTTTTATTTAATTTATGATGCTTTTTTTGGTATTATAATGCTTAGTTCTTTTGATGTTTGAATTGATTGATTTTGAGATTGATTGATCCTAATTTAATACGGTACAAATTCTCACGAGAGACGGTCACTCAATAATTGCTTAGTTATCACTCTTTTCGTCTCAGTCATTTTGTTGCCTTTTAAACTGTATTTATCGTTAGCAGTATGTTAATCAAAGGTAAACAAATGATTGAGACGGAGGAAGCATCTTATTTTATCTTTTATCTTTTCTTTTTCAGTTAGTTTCTAGTCAAGGTAGTAATTGGTACTCCATATATCTCACACTAATCTAGCGTGAGACGGTCTTATGCAAGAATTGTTACATGTTTTGTGAATTCTGTTTCAATTTTTGTCATTACCTTCAAACACAGCTTGTATTTCTTTGAAATACGGGGTGGGTAGATCCGTAGATGCTTTCTTGAATTGCGTGGTCATTATTGTAAGTATGATGTGATATGGAATATGGTTGTCATGCCTATTTTGTCCCTTGCAGTAGAGACTGCGTCAAAATATGGTCGTAGTAAACTTCAAAACCTTAGTAACTCGGCTGTGATTCGGTGTTGCAGCTGATATGTAATATCTTGCGTACCAGTTTAATGAAATGGTTTCTTTGCCGCATCATAATGCCAGTGTAGGTTGCTTGGTTTTAACTTTCAAGTAATTCTCTGTTTATTTATTTCATCTTCATGCTCTTGAAATTAAAATTCAGTGAACCGGTTACTGTATTATCTTTTGCACAGAATGACATTCTTCCATAGTTCCATCTCTTATTTTTATATGAGATCATGATATTGGGCTACCTATGTGATCTATGTTTAATTAGGTCTGTTTGCTTTTCAGGGCGGGCTGCCTATGTATGTTTCTATGCGTGGCCTATTGTCGATGAAGCCTCCAACCATAATTGTGCCTAAGTCTATAAAAGAAAATGTGGAACGACTTTTTGATGTTCATAGAGCAATGGACCAGTCTAAGCTGACTCATAAATTAGTTGGCCTGGATGTAGGTAATTGTCCAACTTAGGTGTAAATATTGGGTCA
>JAOWBH010143700.1:0-13029 GCA_028566215.1 Silene coronaria | reverse complement strand
AGTACCAGTCGATCGACTATTCTAGTGAACAGTGTCAGTCGATCGACTGATTATATAGTCGATCGACTATTTCCAAAAATTCCTTAGTCGATCGACTGAATAGGCTGTCGATCGACTATTTCTTGATCATCTTAGTCGATCGACTGTATAGGGCTGTCGATCGACTTTTGCTCTGCTTCGAAGGCTTCCATCTCGTGCATTCTTTCTCTGAATCAATCCTTTGCGGCTCGGGCTTGAAATTCCGTGCTTCCGCAACAATGGTTAGCACAAGTGGCCTCCTGGGACGGGTTTTGGCTCAAATCCACTTGAATCGGATCAACGTCTGCAAAATGCAAACAACAACACAAAGTAGCCAAACTTTGGGAAAATAGTAGCTTTCGCTACTCAAAATGGTATAGAAATGCGTGCCTAAAAGACTAGAAAAGTGTATAAACTTAGCACGCATCACTTATGGTGAGATGTCGAGGAGACGTGAGGCGGTTGGGAGACCGTCTCACGCTTGAGTCGTCAATTAGGGCTTCCCACCCTAATGGAGATATGCACATTAATGGCTTGAGGTTGGACAGACTTACTGTGAGCCGTAACGTCGGGCAGGGGTTCGGTTAGCGCCCGAGCCCGTACGTAGGTGCGTCTCTGTAACACCCCTTTGACCGGAAGGCCACGAATAAGGCTGTCCCGACTAATGAAGGTGCTACATACACGATTTTCCGAGGTTATGGTGCGAACTATTCAATCCAAAGCATCTTATATAGATAATAAAGAGTGATAATCATACATAGCATCAAATTATCATAATACTACATCGCCATATTGTCTCAAGCTAATACTCATAATTACTAACACATGCCATTTACAAAAGAGTGGCGGCGCAAGGTGAACGATCTCGGCTCCAACCCGAATATGCCATGTATGCAATACCTGTCAAACTACTGCTCCCCACATGGTAGGAAATCACCATGTGGATCAAGGCAGATTTACCAAAACCGTTAGTTTTTTTAATCAATATAAAAGATGCATGATGAATGCTAAATGCTAAAATACAATAAGAAAGAAGAGTATACCATACCACCGCCTCTCCTATAATCACACCTGTGACGGCATTGCAACGTCGCCACCCACAACCTGGATCGAAACCCGAAAACAAATACCGGGACGAACCCAATTATGGGCCCGGGCGCTAACCGGACCCCAGCCCGACGTTACGGCTCACCGTAAGTCTCTTCATCCTCAAGCCATTAATGTGAACATGTCCATTAGGGTGGGAAGCCCTAATGGATGACTCAAGCGTGAGACGGTTTCCCAACCGTCTCACGTCTCCTCTACGCCACACAACACCACACCAACCGTCTCCAAGTAACCAATCGTAGTACCAATCACCCCAGGTATGCCAAGCATCCCTTGGTACCAATCACATGTATCACATAATGCATCAATTATTTACATTTACTAACCATGTTCATTTAACTACTCAATGTTTCTTTCATCATTCTCATGTATATAATGAACTACTATTACAACAATGACATGTGAGTTATTTCCAATATGTGTTAATGTATCTACTCATCAACATATGAATAACAACACGAATTAATTAATAAAACTAAGTAGAGAAACCTTATCTCAAGCAAGCTCTTCAATCAACAAGTCAACTAAAAGTGCTTCTTAACAAAGTCTCCTCCTATACACTTTTAGGAGATAAGAATACTTTACTATACATTCTAATAATATAACTACTCCCATAAATCCCTTAATTAATCATACTATTCTATAAAATAGGTTTAAAGGTTCAATAACTTTCAAGGGTTTAGATCTAGAATTATTTAAGGTTAAGAGGATGTAACAAGGGTTTAGAAGTGATACTTACCAAGCTTGAATATGGTGACAATGAGACTTCAATCAATGGAAGTTTCAAGGAAGAGGATGAAGAATGGTGGAGGTTTATGATAGGATAAGGTAGGCGATATTTTTGTGTTTGTTTAAAATGAATTTGTGAAAGGATGAGTGAAGGGATTAAGGATAACATTCAGATTTTTGTGTATGATAAGTCCTTATCAAAGGGCTCTAATTTAATTACCGTACTACTCCACCCGTCAGATCTACTCGGTCGAGTTACTCGGCCGAGTGGGACATCCTACTGGGTCGAGTGACATTACTCACTCGGCCGAGTACGAAACTACCGGGACAAGGTTAGCAACGTTACTCGGTCAGGCCACTCGGCCGAGTGTCATGACCACTCGACCGAGTGTCATGATACTCGTTCGAGTTCAGGCAAGGCAAGGACGATGTGTTATAGTCTTCCCCCCTTAAAACGAACTTCGTCTCCGAAGTTCACACCCGACTCCAAAAGTTCTACTAAATCTCGATTGTCTATACTACTAAAAGTGTTCTAATATGAAAATAAAAGATAATTATATTACTAAATCGAGGTATATTTTCTAAATATAAGGGGAGGCGTGAAAGATTTCATTTGGCGTACTCCCCCGCCCTCCTAAAAATAAGGTTACGACCTCGTAATCGACTCATACCTGTTCGAAAAGGTGGGGATAACGCTCTCTCATGTTCTCGGTTTTCCAAGTGGCTTCTTCGACTTGATGGTTTGACCAAAGAACCTTAACCAAGTTTGTCTCCCCTCGTCTAGTTCTCCTTACATTTCGATCCAATATTTTCATGGGTGTTTCCACGTAGGTCAAGGCATCGTCTATCTCGATCGTTTACGCTTCAAGGACGTGGGAGGGATCACTTACGAACTTCCGAAGTTGAGAGACGTGGAAAACGTTGTGTACGCGGTCCAAGGCTGGGGGAAGTGCCAAACAGTGGGCCACTTCCCTAACTCTAGCTAGAATCTCATAAGGTCCAATGAACTTTTGGCTTAGTTTGCCCCTCTTTCCAAATTTCATCACCCCTCTCATGGGTGAAACCTTGAGTAGAACTTTGTCCTCAACCTCAAATTCAATGTCGCTTCCCCTCAAATTGGCATAACTCTTTTGACAAAATTGGGATGCCCTCATTTTCTCCTGGATGATATGGACTTGCTCAATCATGTCGTGTACCATTTGTGGCTCCAACACCATGGCTTTCGCGCCATTATCCTAGCATATAGGGCTCCTACACTTCCTACCGTAAAGTGCTTCAAACGGTGCCATCCCAATGCTTGCATGATAACTATTGTTGTAAGAGAACTCTATTAGGTCTAATCTCTTCTTCTAAGAGCCTCCAAATTCTAATACACAAGCCCTAAGCATATCTTCCAATGTTTGGATCGTCGTTTCCGTTTGACCATCCGTGGCCGGATGAAAAGCGGTACTCATCTTTAGCTTGGTTCCCAAAGAGTCTTGTAGTTCTTGCCAAAACCGTGAAATGAATCTAGAATCCCGGTCCGATACGATATCCAATGGTGTCCCATGCAACTTAAGCACGTTCTTCCGATAGGAGTTGGCCAAATATACTTTGCTCCATGTGTCCTTCATGGGTATGAAGTGAGCCGATTTTGTTAGTCGATCGACAATTACCCAAATCATGTTATTCCCATTTCGCGTTCTTGGTAATCCCACAATGAAGTTCATAGAAATGGAGTCCTACTTTCAAATGGGCACCTCCAAAGATTGCACCTTCCCTTGGTCTCTAATGCTATCATTTTACCCATTGACATGTTAGATATCTAGCCACAAATTCCACAACCACCTTCTTCATACCCGGCCACCAAAAGTTTTTCTTCAAGTCCT
The DNA here is from genome assembly GCA_028566215.1 of Silene coronaria. NCBI lineage: Eukaryota > Viridiplantae > Streptophyta > Magnoliopsida > Caryophyllales > Caryophyllaceae > Silene > Silene coronaria. The sequence goes on along the minus strand of JAOWBH010143700.1, from coordinate 9,307 downwards.
TGTAAAGCTTGTCGCCTCCCGGATGCACGAAATATGGTGTATTATGAGCTTCTCTTAAGATCTTATTCTTAAACTCCTCATTATTAGGTATGCACCATCGTCCTTCAAACTGAAGGCTCCCATCCTCATGTGGCATAAACTTAGAAGTGTCCCTTCTTCCCAAAGCATCTTTCCATTCCAATATTTTCGGATGGTAGCTTGTAATTCCCGGTTTTCTCCATACAACTCGGGTTCAAGAGTCAAATCGCTAATCGTTTCCCCTTTTCGAATTACATGAATGCCATCTTCCTCACCTCATCCCTTAGTTTCATCAATGATAGAGCGGTACACAAAGAGTGCACCGACTTCCTACTGAAAGCATCGACCACCACATTGGCCTTCACCTCATGGTAGATTATCTCTAGATTATAGTTCCGTATTAGCTCTACCCACCTTCTTTGCCTCATGTTCAAGTCTTTTTTAGTGTGGATGTATTTCAAGATCTTATGGACGGAAAATATTTTGAACGTTGCTCCATAAAGATAATGCCTCCAAATTTTCAAAGCAAATACTACGGCACCAAGCTTAAGATCGTGGTTGGGGTGGTTTTCCTCATAGTTTTTCAATTGCCTAGATGCATAAGCAATCACTTTACCGTTTTGCATCAAGACACACCCAAAGTTGTTCTTGGATGCGTCAGTATAAACCTCAAAGTTGTCACTTCCTTCCGGTAATGTCAAAACCGGGGCAGTAGTCAAACGATCCTTAAGTATTTTGAAAGCCGTCTCACAACTCGCATCCCACTTAAATTGGCTCCCCTTCCTCATGAGCGAAGGTAAGAGTCTAACTATTTTGGCGAAATCTTTCACGAACCTCCGGTAATAACCGGCTAACCCCAAGAAGCTCCTCACCTCGTCTTCTTTCTTTGGTGCCTCCCACTTTGACACGACCTCAATTTTACTAGGGTCTACTGACACTCCCTTCTTTGACACCACATGTTCTAAGAAGGCCATCCTCTCTAACCAAAACTCACACTTGGATAACTTGGCATAAAGTTGGTTGTCTCTCAAAGTTTGCAACACAATCCTAAGGTGTTCCTTGTGTTCCTCTTTGGTCTTGAAATATATAAGGATGTCGTCAATGAAAATCACTACAAACTTGTCCAAATATGGGCTAAACATCCTATTCATCAAATCCATAAATACGGCCGGTGCATTTGTCAATCCGCATGGCATTACCACAAACTCATAGTGTCCATACCTAGACCGGAAAGCGGTTTTGAGAACGTTTTCATCCTTAATCCTCAATTGATGGTATTTCGATCTCAAGTCGATCTTGGAGAACACTCCCGCCCCACTAAGTTGGTCAAAAGGCCATCAATTCTTGGTAAAGGGTACCTATTCTTAACGGTTACATTGTTTAGTTCCCGGTAATCTATGCATAACCTCATGCTCTTATGCTTCTTTTTGACGAACAAAACCGGTGCACTCCAAGGTGATACACTAGGTTTTACATAACCCTCATCCAAAAGTTCACTTAGTTGTTTCTTGAGTTTCTCCAATTCCCTTGGACCCATACGATGCGGTGCCTTAGAAATTGGCCTCGTTCCCGGTTTCAAAGTCACACTAAACTCTATGTTGCGTTGTGGGGGTAGACGGGTAATTCTTCCGGAAACACATCAACATATTCTCCTACCACCAGTATATAATGGGTCTTGGGTTCCTCTACACTAAGGTCTCTCACACGACATATTAGTATCATAGGACACCCCTTCCTCATAAGCGATTTCAAGGTCATCACAGAAATTAATTTGACTTGTGGTTAGTTCAAGAAACCTCGATAAGACACCCTCACGCCCTTGGGTCCCCTAAGATATATTTTTCGTTGGTGCCAATCGATGTGTGCTATGTGTCTACCTAGCCAATCCATTTCCAAAAAAATCTCAAACCCCTCTAGAGGAAATTCAAATAGGTCTACCGGAAATTTAGTTCTCCCAATAATGACCGACACCTATTTAAACAATTTAGTACATATGATCGATTCTGCCGAAGGTAGGACTACGTCATCATTGGCCTTCTTCCCTTCCCCTAATCCTAGGGTCACCAAGTGTCCTTTGGACACAAACGAATAGGTTGCTCCCGAATTAAACAATACGAAAGTAGATGTGGAGTTTATGAGAAAGATACCCGAGACTACGTGAGGTTCCACCTCGGCCGTTTGTTTTCCCATGGCGTACAACTTCCCACTAGCCTTTGGTGCCCCTTGCACCGTGTTTCTGACGTGGTTGGTCTAGCCTCCGAAGCTTTCCCACTTATGACGATCCCTTGAAGAGGGGCTCCTCTCATGAAGCTCCCCCGCCCGGTTCCTCCTTGATTAGTATGCTTCCAAGCTCCGGTGTTACGAGAGTTAGTTAAGCTTTGGGTTGGTGCTTGGTAGGACCTCCCTTGGTTGAAGCGCTTGTTCTCCCTCCTCCTTGGCTAGTACAATCTGTCCTTTTATGACCCATTCCACCATAATTGTAGCACTTGATGTTCCCACCCTAACTCATAGCTCTCCCGCCACCCCTAGAAAATCTAGCCTCGGAACTAAATTGGGCTCCTCCCGAATAGAAACGGGGTTGATTGAAAGATGTCTGCTTGTCAAAGTCCCCCCTCCTTCACTCTCCGCTTTCCTCTTTCCTACTACTCACTCCCTTGCTTCCTTAGTTACCCCCTTAAGCCTCTCGGCATTGCTTGCCCGAGCATAGATGTCCTTAACATCGGCAATCACCCCCGCGGTCATGTTTCCCAATATCTTGTGGGACAATCCCCTCTCAAATTTCAAGGCCAAGTGTGCTTGACTTAGGTTGAGGTCCTCCACATATGCATAGACCACGTTGAATCTCATGTAATACTCTTGGATCGTCATGTCCTCACTCATCACGAAATTATCAAACTCGGCACGAAGTCGACTCCTCATATATTCTAGAATGAACTCATCTCTTATATCCACCTTAAAGTTGGCCCAAGGGATTGCCGCATGTCTGTTGCCTTTGTAGAAGTCTCTCATGGCGCCCTTCTCATGGCTTCAACATGCCCCCGCCGGTCCGGAAATATAAAACGCGGCTTGCTCTGCCATTTGGTTTTCCGGGCATTGAATCACATCGAAGATATTCACCATTTCTCGAACCCAATCATTAAACTTGCTTGGTTCGCCTTTTCCTTCATAGCGGGTAGGGCGGAACCTATTCATGGCTTGGCTTATGGACGAAGCATGATCGTGTCTTCCTCGAAATGCTTCCATGAAGGCCACATTTTGGGCCCGAAGCTTCTCAACCTCCTCGGAATCATGGTTCATTTCGGAATCTGATTGCACTCTCCTAGTGACCGGCATCTTGGCTTCAAAAGCCAAAGGAAGTGTTAGAGTAGCCCTATATAGAAGTCAAACATTGTTTAAACTCCCATGACGTCACTCGGTGCACTCAGGTGCTCACTCAGTCGAGTGGGATTCCACTCGGTTGAGTGCCCGTCTTACTCGGCCGAGTGCCAATCTTCCAGGACCTACTGAGCTGATCTTCACTTTCACTAAGTCGAGTACGGGTGTCACTCGGCCGAGTACATGACTTAATCGGTCGGGTCCCCCGTTCATTCGGTTTAGTTTAAAGTAGGTAGGACTCCCCATGTCTCCCAACCCATCCACTCGGCCGAGTGGCAGGGGTACTCGGTCGAGTGTCCATAACTCGCTCGAGTTTCCTGCCCCCTTGGCCGAGTATCCCACCAAGTTCGGTCTCAATGCGTTATTTTTTTCTCTACGTACCATACACATACAATAATCGGGCATTACTACACGTCAATCTACCACACATATGCATGTTTCACATAGAGGTCAACAAAATAACAATAGTAACTATCATGTGAGCATCATTCAACACATATATTAACCATTTCATCATCCATATTAACACATAGGTGTATTAACTATCACCTCAACTTCTTTTTCATAGCATGTTATCACTTCGTAGACACTCAATTTATGCAAAAAATTATATATACATTTATGATGCACATAAGAGCGCCCCCTTTTAATTTCCCCTGCGTAGTGACCGACTCAAGTCAAGGGAACAAGGGTACAAACTTGAGACGTCTGCCGATATCACCCCTAGCCCCTTCCACTCAAACCGGGTTCATTTTTTATGTTGAGACACCTATGTTCATTGAGTTCATTGGTTAGGCTCCAAAATCAAACGCTCTGATACCACTTTGTAACACCCCTATTGAGCGGGAGACCACGAATAAGGCTATCCCAACTAATGGAGGTGCCACATACTCGGTTTTCCGAGGTTATGGTGCGAACTATTCAATCCAAAGCATCTTATATAGATATGTAGAATATAGAGTGATAGTCATACATAGCATCTAAGTGTCATAAAATACTACATCTTCATAAATGTCTCAAGCTAATAGTCATCAACTAACTAGTACATACCATCTACCAAAGAGTGGTAACGCAATACGAACAATCCCGGCTCCAACCCAAATATGCCATGCATGCAATACTTGTCAAACCACTGCTCCTCGCATGGTAGGAAATCACCATGTGGATCAAGGCAGATTTACCGAAACCGTTAGTTTTGTCAATCAATATAAAAGATGTACAATGAACGCTAAATGCTAATATGCAATAAGAAAGAAGAGTATACCATACCACCACCTTTCCTCCAATCACACTGGTGACATCATCACAACGCCACCACCCATAACCCGGACCACAGCCCGAAAACAAGTACCGGGACGCACCCAAGTACGGGCCCTGGCGCTAACCGGAACCCTGCCCGACGTTATGGCTCACCGTAAGTCTCTCCATACTCAACCCATTAATGTGAACATTTCCATTAGGGTAGGAAGCCCTAATGGATGACTCAAGCGTGAGACGGTCTCCAAACCGTCTCACCTCTCCTCTACGCCACACGACACCACACCAACTTCAACCATCTCCAAGTCGCCAATCATAGTACGAATCACCCCAAGGTATGCCTAGCATCTCTTAGTACCAATCACATTTATCACATAATGGCATCATTTATTTACATTTACTCATCATGTTCATTTAACTACTCAAATGGTTCTTTTATCATTCTCATATACATAACTCAACTAATACTACAGCAATGGCATGTGAGATATTTCCAACATGTGACAATGCATCTACTCACGAACATATGGATAACAACATAATTTAATTAACAAAACTAAGTAGGGAAACCCTACCTCAAGCAAGCTCTTCATTCAACAACTCAACTAGAAGTGCTCCTCAACAAAGTCTCTTCCTATACACATTTAGGAGACAAGAATACTTTACTATACATTCTAATAACATAACTACTCCCATAAGTTTTTTAATTAATCATGTTATTCGTTATAATAGATTTAAAGGATCAATAACTTTCAAGGGTTTAGATCTAGAATTACTTAAGGTTAAGAGGATATAAAAAGGGTTTAAAAGTGATACTTACCAAGTTTAAAGATGGTGATAATGGGGCTTCAATTAATGGAAATCTAAAGGAAGGGGATGAAGAATGATGAAGGTTTTGAGAGGATAAGGTAAATGGGATTTTTGTGTTTGTATAAAATGAATTTGTGAAAGGATGAGTGGAAGGATTATAGATAACATTCAAATTTTGTGTATGTTAAGTCCCTTTTAAAGGGTCCACCCACTAACAACGTACTATCTATCAGCCAAAGTCACTCACTCGGCCAAGTGGACCTACCTACTCGATCGAGTGACACCACTCACTCAGCCGAGTGCAATTCTACCAGGACAGAGTCAACAATACTACTCGGTCCAGCCACTCGGCAAAGTGCCATAATCACTCAACCGAGTGTCACGATACTCGTCTGAGTTTAGGCAAGGTAAAATCAATGTGTTACAATTAACAAGGGGGAAGCAACTATGGGCAAAACAACCGATACGAATACGGCTTCCCCTTAACCTTGTCTAACCGGTATTCACTAAAAAACCACACCCTTAAACCAATATCCAAATTGGGGACTATGGAAACATAATGAAATTGATCACCACAACGCAAGACGCGGTGGAGCAATTAAATTCCTCCCACAAGAATCTAGAATCTCAAGTGACCTATCAAGCATTAGCAAACCCACATAGACCACCGGGTGGACTTCTAGACCAAGGGCCAAACCCCAAGGATGCATCTACAAGCCATCACGCACATGCGGTTGTCTTGAGGAGTGAGGTTGAACTTAAAGACTCTTACAAAGATTTGTAGGTGGAAGTTGATCCTAAAAGGAAGAGGGTGGTTATGAATGATGGAAAGGAGAGTCATCCCATAACTCCATCGATCGGCAAGAGTGAGTGACCCTAAGAAAGGGAAGATAACATGTGATCCAACAACAATCAAGAATGTCCCTTTAACAAGTGAAAATGAGGGCTTTGTGGAGAATATACCTTATGAAGAAGTTAGTGAAGAAGTTCTCTTACAACCTTCCACCAAGGTGACAAATAAACCGACACCACCCAAGGTATGACAAATAAACCGACACCACCCAAGGTATCATCTAACTCTCAAATTGTCCCACACATCCCCTATCCTTCTAGGGCCGTTAAATCAAGGGAAAATTTCAAATACACCAATTTTTTGGAAATACTTTCAAACTTGAAGTAACCCTTCCTTTCACGGAGGTAATTGGGAACAAGCCTACATATGCAAAGTTTTTAAAATATGTCTTGACCAATAAGAGAACACTTGAGAACTAAGACTTGGTGGCGTTGACCGAGGAGTGTAGCTCGGTATTGTTGAATAAAATGCCTACCAAACTTGGTGATCCGGGTAGTTTCTCAATCCCTTGCATAGTGGGGAATTTACCCATTGCAAGATCTTTATGCGACTTGGGGGCAAGTGTGAGCCTCTTGCCTTTGAGAATCGCATAAAGAATTTGGATGAATGATTTGTTGCCTACCACCATGACCCTCAATTAGCCAATATATCAATCAAATGCCTCTTGGGGGTACTTGAGGATGTATCGGTTAAAGTGGGTAAGTTTTATATCCCGGACGACTTTGTCGTACTTGATAGTTCGGAGGATGCCTACATCCCCATCATTCTTGGTAGGCCATTCATGGACACCGGTGGAGTAATGATTGATGTTAAAAATGTGAGTTTATCCTTTAATATTGGGGACGATGTGGTCAAATTCAATTTAGCTCATGCTTTGAGAAAGCCAATGCTAGAGCAAGCTTACACCATGGAAACGGTAGGCTGTGGTTGAAGAAAATAACCAAAGAGAAAATCTTAGTATGGACTCAAACCAAGAAGAGATGAAGGAAGATTTTGAGGTAACCGATGAGATATTAAGAAGGTGGAGGGTTTGATCCCTCCAAAGGTACAACTTAAACCCTTACCCCTTTCCCTTAAATATGCCTTCCTTGGGAATGATGTGTCCGTAATTATCAATGCTAATCTCACCAAGGCCCAAGAAGAAAAACTCTTAACATTACTCAAATTTCACAAAGGGGCCTTGGGATATAGCAATGACGATATCAAGGGATTAGTCCAAGTTTATGCATGCATTGTATTGCTTTGGAAGAGGCGAGTCGGCCTTCAGTTAAAGGCCAAAGAAGATTGAACCCAAAGATGGGAGAAGTGGTCAAAGGTGAAGTCCTTAATTTGCTTGATGCGGGCATTATCTATCCTATATCGGATACCAAATGGGTAAGCCCGATCCACGTAGTCTCCAAAGAAGGTGGTGTAACTATGGTGGAACAAGAGGATGGGTCGTTTGTGTCTACTGGACTTACCACCGGGTGGAGGATGTGCATAGATTCTCATAAATTGAATGCATCTACCCTTATGGACCACTTCCTAATTCCCTTCATTGATCAAATGTTAGAAAGACTAGCCGGACATGCATATTATTGCGTTCTTGATGGGTACTCCAGGGTTTTTCCAAATTCCGATCCACCCCGAAGATCAAGAGAAAACTATATTTACTTGTCCATTTGGGGTATATTTATATAGAAGAATGCCCTTTGGGTTGTGCAATGTACCCGGCACCTTTCAAAGGTGCATGATGGCAATATTTGACGACTTTCTAGAGAAGAGTATGGAAGTCTTCATGGACGATTATTTTAGCGTCCATGGAGACTCATTTGACTATGGGCTAGTTAATTTATTTAATGTTCTAAGGTGATGTGAGGAGCACAAACTTGTTCTTAATTGGGAAAAATTCCATTTTATGGTGAGGAAGGTGTTGTACTTGGTCACATTGTGTCCAAGAGGGGGATCTAAGTTGACAAAGCTAACGTGGCAGTGATTGGAAACTTATCACCCCCGACAAATGTGATAGGGGTGAGGAGTTTCTTGGGTCACACCGGCTTTTATAGACAATTTATAAAAGATTTTTCAAAGATTTCAAAACCGTGAACTTCCCTACTTCTCAAGGATGCACACTTTGTATTTGATGATGTTTGCTTTGAAGCTTTCAATAGGTTGAAATGAGAACTTATGTCGACACCGATCATAAGGGCTCCAAATTGGAGCCTCCCTTTTGAAGTTATGTGTGATGCATCCGATTACGCGGTGAGGGGCATGTTGGGACAAGTAGTATACAAGAAACACCATGTCATTTACTACTTGAGCAAGACTCTTGATCAAACCCAAAGCAATTATTCTACAATCGAGAAGGAAATGTTGGCAGTTGTGCATGCTATCGAGAAATTTCGTCCCTACCCTGTAGGCTCAAACGTTGTGGTCTATACCGATCACGCCGGTATTCGCCAACTTATGATCAAAAAATATGTCAAACCAAAGCTCATTCAATGGGTACTTCTACTCCAAGAGTTTGACTTAGAGATGAGAGACAAGGCGGGGGGCGAAAATGTGGTGGCCGACCACTTGTCTAGGCGTACGTTTGATGATCATGGGGTGGTTATGAGAGTGGCCCAATTGATGAGTGGCTAAGGGAGGATAGCCTGATGGTGCTCAATGCCAAAGTTCATTGGTACGCGGATTTAGCCAACTACTTGGTGAATGGCTTCATCCCGGATGAATTTGAAGTTAGGGAAAGGAGGAAGCTTAAGAATGAAGTTAGAAGATACTTTTGGAATGATCCTCACTTATTCCGGAAATGCGGAAATGGCATGTTCCGAAGATGTGTATCGCGAGAAGAAGGCATAGAGATTGTTGACCGGGTTCACAATTCGGGATATGGAAGTCATTTGGCTACGTCAAGGACAATTGCTAAGGTCCTTCAAGGAAGCTTCTTTTGGCCTTCAATGTTCAAAGGTATACATCATTTAGTCAAGTCGTGTGACACTTGCCAAAGAACCGACA
>JAOWBH010143689.1:1816-13030 GCA_028566215.1 Silene coronaria | reverse complement strand
GCACTAGGAATAAAATCGCAATTATTAAACCCAAAACTAGCTATCTGTAAAGGTTCGGGCTTAGATGTTGATTTAGTTGTGAACTACTCCTTGTGTTTGTAACTTATGCAATTTCAAATAGTTAAGTGAACTAATATACTCCTATATTTTTTTCTTGCTAGGAATGAAAAATGAATATTAAGTGGGGAGCTTATATCTATTTATGCTTTTTTGGTTACACTACATGGATATGGACTAAAACAAAAAAAAAAAATATCACATGTACAATTTCAAATAAAAATCTTGACATCAATTATTAAGAACTATACGGTTCCGTGATTTTTCACAGGCAATAAAACTAGTTCTTTTAGTAAAAGGGGATTATGGAAACGAATAATAAGTGTAACTAATTAAGTTCTATATCAGTAATCGCCCTAGAGCACTCTAAAAGGATTATGCTTATTAGGATACTGTATCGATTGCCAACATGTCTAATTTCTACCCGATCTTAGGTCCAAATTACCAATACTGGTTAATAGGTTAAGGCCTTAAAAAAACAAATTTGGTGTGAGCCAAAACATTAGACAACGGCCTCTTTATGTGGGCCAAGATGAAGGAAAAAGGGTCCCAAATTGCTCATGTTCCTATAAAAGTATACACAAATTCTTATTTGTGACGGAAGGTATCCGTCACTTATTTGTGACGGATACCATATTCACTCACAAATAACCCATTTGCTTTGAGTGGGAAAGCACATGGGGGGACCCTTCTTTGTCCCCTCTACCCATTTTCTCTCACAAATTACCCGTCGCAACCCACGACCCGTCGCAAGCAAGACTTACTGAAAAGTATAAAACCACATACACACTACAAAACACTAGAGGAGAAAATTAGCTCCCAAAACCGCTCCTAAGAGTGCATTTAACACGATAAAAGCAATTGGGGGTAAAACAAACATCCCGCACCCTCAACACCACTAGCTTATAGCTTAAGAATCCGCTATCATTGCTGCCGCTAGCTTCGATCACCCACCACTTCCATTCTTTATGCTAATAGGAACACCGCCGTCGACCACCATTTCTGCACTTCACTAGCGCCATCAACTTCGTCGCCATTTTGCCGACCACCACTATCTCCACCACCATCTCCAGACGATAGTCATTTCCATTGGTTTATTATTCTCATGCGATACCATTGATATTTTTTTTTTTTGGTTATGAGGGGATGCGCAACTGCAATTTTTCGCTCGGGTATAGGTAAGTCGTCCGAGAGTGACAGGCTTAAAGTCTACAAGGCATAGACTCAAGCCATAAACAGTCCACAAGATTGCTCTTGGGAGCTTGAACCTGAGTCCCAGGGAATTTCACCTCACCTATAGTATAATTAGCTTTCCAAAATGTTAGAATTTGGGCAGCGGAAGTATGGTGGACACAAAAGTCATCGGCATAGATCATTTATATAAATTAGAGTGATACACCTTTGTAGTTGTGGGGGAGGATGTAAGAGAGCTACTCTCATATGGTGAGAACTTGTAGCTCTCAATGAGAGCACAAGCCTACTCAATATAATGCATTGGACATAAGCCTACTTATACAGCTTCCGTGACCTTAAACATCCTTAACTATTAATGTAATGCTCCTATAACTTCCTCTTTGTTTAATGTCATTTAACATGGATTATAACAACATAAGTTTAATGTAACTTAAAGAAGTAAGTGTCAAATTCCAACACAAAAATATGTTGATTTTTGTGTAGGTCTGAGATTTAAACTTCAAAATTCAAGATCTCATGACGCGAGGTGTTACGATCAGTAGGATGACCAAGTCGAAGCTGCGCGTTGTCGAACGGAAGGCAGCAAGTCGAAGCTGGTGGGGGTTGTGACGAGGTGGGATAGTAAGGTTGGTGGGTATGTGGGGTTGGTACAGTGAGGTGGTGTGAGGTTGAGCTAGGTCAAGGTGGTGGGTTAAGGTGAAGACTTGGTGGTGCACTGGAAGTGTGGGGTGGTGATGTTTTGGTGGTGCACTGGTGAAGTTGGGAGGAGATCGAGGAGGGAATGGGGGATTGTTGATTGATGGGGGTTTGATTAACTCTAGTTGTTTATTAATGGATTTAGTGGGGTAGATTAGGTGAATAAGTGGATAGTAATTGACAGCATTTTATGTAATTATAAGATTGTAAGAATGGTATGGTGGTTCAACTGTTGCCATGAAAGGAAATGGGCATATTGGATTAGATTGTTCTGGACTTCTGGTCCATAAAAAAGTGGGTACAATGGATTGGATAGGAGGTAGTAGTTTTTTTCCCTTATATTGAATATCAGATTTTTAGAAGTAGACCAGTGCAATTTCCATCGGGTTTAACCCTACTATGCCCGAAAACTATTGAAATAATTTGAATTGTATTTCTTTACATCCCGGTGGTTTCCTTTTCGTGATTTTTGTCAAAATTTCTTGCCTTTACCTCAGAAGGTAAGAAAATTCTATAAACAGTGAAGGCAGTGCATTTCTCCATGCAGATGAAAGTAATGTCTCTTTATGCCCCTTCCTGAAGATTGGATCAAAACCAGATAAGATGGATGAGAGATTAGGCCTTATATCTACTAAGTGATATGCTAAATGCAATGATTAGTGTAGATTTTTTGGTGTCCCTTTAGCACTTTATCATATGGACTCTTCTTATCACTTGTTGAAAGGATTGCTGCTCCCCTCTTTTGCTGCTTCAATTTTTGGGATGTACCTCTTGGCTTGTGACTTCAACCTTGTTCTTGTTTCTTTCAATTTAATGTTTTCTACTGTCAACATGAGGGAAGTAATACTCAGGAATCCCAAGTCCCCAACACATTGTCTAGACTATGTATGCTTGTGAAGTTGTGATGATGCATTGTTAGGATTGAAAAGAGGACATTTATTTCTCTAGAAATATTCTTCAATCGATATGATTGCTACTTCCTGTTAATGCTGAATTTATAAAGACTAATATCTTTCTGAATATTGCAGTTTATCTTAACAACTAGGGTGTTATTTCTGTGACTTTTGTGCAGATGCTAGAGAAATGCCTGTAAATTCTGGAGTGGGGTCATACATACTCAATGATCCTTGCAAGAATGCTGCATTTCTTTCATTTGGGTCTGGTCTACGTGCCTGTGTTGGCCAGAAATTTGCAGTTTTTGGAATTGCCTCTATACTAGCATCATTGCTTGAGCACTATGAGGTCATAGCTACTTTTGTACATTTAATCTTTGTTAGAACTGTGACATCCTTTGAAATCTAACAACATTACCTAAGTGCCTCAATGGATCTAATCAGTGCTATGGTGGGGTAGGGGTAGGGGCACTGTGTGTGAAGATTGTGTAGATCTAAGCAGTGATTCAAGCTGTGTTGCCAGTATTGCACTTGAAATAGATTGTAAGCATTTGTGAAAAAACACCCAACCAATAGGCCAACTTGCAAACATCCACCTAGCAAATATGAGGGCTTGTTCTCGTCAACTTACTACTTTGTGGAAACCATATTTTTTTTTTATCTAATGTTAAATTTAGTTTTCATAAATTTTCTCGCTTATCTTGTTTCTTGTTTTCTAAGTTCTTACGGGATCATGAATTCATGATGGGGATTTTATGGTATTTTTTTTTCTTCTGTCGTAAAGGGAGCTACAACTCTACAAGGGCATCTTTGATGTTGTCTGATTCTAAACCCAATTCAGGAGTAAATGAGTAGTTGTGTGCCACCCATGAGTGGCTTTACCTTAATGAGATTGTCACAACATTGTCGTTCTCCAATAAAAAAGAGTGAACGTGTATTGTGACTGACGTCGCAGATACAACTTGTGCCTGAATCCGACATAGAGCCAAAAGCAATGATGGTCAACTGTGTTCTTCAGCTTGTTCCCAGCCCAACGATAGTTTTTGTCAGACGCATTGCCTGATTCTGCTCATTTGGCCCTCATCCTGTTAATAATTGTACACTAGTTTCTTATTCTGGCCTTCAGACTTCAATTTTTCACGGTTGCCCCAGGAGTGTTCATTGCTTCTTGCACAGCTGTCTGAGGTGAGACTGCACATGAGTGCCATTAGGTGGCTCATGTTTTTCTCCTTGTTCTTTCTCACCGGTCCAAGTGCTGGTTCCACATGCCTCTTTTTTAGAAAGGTTTTGAAGCACCATGGCGTATTGCTGTCGTGAATTTGCAGTTTTTTTCCTTACATTTGGCTCTGTGACAAGATTATGTTTCTGGTGTGTTGTTTTTCTCCATAAGGAGTTTATGATGTAATGCTCATCGTTTTGCCCGCTCTTCTACAAGAATTATGGAGGGCGAGTTTTGAAGTCAAATGTATTTGGTATCTTGTTTCTCTCCGTGAGTGTATGCTTTAGTGTGAACTGAGATGTTACATACTAGTCTGTATTTCTGGAGCAATGTTGCAATGTTTATTTCCCTATAATGTCATGTTCCGGAGGAACGCATCATCTCCCATCCACGTCATGTGGAGCTAACGTCGCTTTTACCTCTTTTCAGTTACTTCACCCTTTCATGCTTACTCTTCAACAACTAACAGAGGAAATTTTTGACATGCTTATCAATAGAGCTCATCACTGGAAGAGATCAAGTAATAAATTCCATTTTGTTTGGTCTTGAAAGTTATTGGTGTGCTAGCATTCTAATTCCTGCAGGTGTGATCAAGGTTATCAATAAACTGACTTTTATTGGAATATAGATTCTCGCAAAGTGTAAATGACCTTCAAAATTTTGAAAAGTGTGTGTGTGCCATGGAGAAACTCCTCTTCTGGAATAAAGCCATGCTACTTCAGTGGATTTGGAAGCTGATCAGGAATCGGGAGGAGCCACAAATGGACCCATGCTTATAGCCTCAAGGGTCGAAGTATTTGGGAGATTCAGTATAAGTTTTCTGATAGTCACCATGGTATCCTTAAAGTTAGGGATAGCCTGATCCCGGGTCAGGGGAGTCGGAACAGTCATTCAGCAAATGCATTCTGAATGACAATATTGCTGCTTGAGGGATCAATTTGGTCAACAGAAATTTTCATTAATGTGTGTGTTCGACACTGCCTTAATTCAACTTTCGCTGGTATATTGCTCTGGATTTAAGCTGATTCTACTTATGTCCCTGTTACACTGTTTTCCCCAGCATTTACTCGTACTTGACATGTGAAGAGAGTCCTAAATCGAGTTAAAAGAGTCCCCTCTGACATTGCTGGAAGTTCTATTGATGATAATGGAAGCTTTGAGGCTTAACATTATTGATGATCGCAACAAGACTTGATTAAAATGTTGCTTCATTTAGTTTGGTTTCAGGTTTGTTTAATCATTTTTTGTATCATCACTCTATCTTCGTCGTTATATTTACTGTTAAAGACTTCGCGGTATATTTTCATCACGATATATACTGTTAGAGATATATTTCATACATCATTTGTTAAAATCAATTTTGCATCAATAAATATTTTGAATCTCCTGTTTTCCTTGTCACCAATATACACTTATCAATTGTGCCCAGATTTTTCATTTTTATTGCATACATGCCATAGAAAAATAATACGCTTCCGTAATAAATGTGGGCTCACATAGGAGCTCAGTGAGGAAAAACATTAAGAACAAAGTGGTAAAAAGACTTCAAAAACACATGATTACAAAAATAAAGCCTTCACAAACTCTCGTAAAACGTGACCGAAATAAACCCGGAAGTAACAGTAATTTGCGTCCATGATACAAAACTATAGTATGGATATGCAACGAAGTCCTAGAATTTGCAACGTCCATCAATTCATAGTGTAACAAAAATCATACTATTATGTTTGACATGATCTCTAAGATATAGGATACATTGTTGTGTGATGAGAGTATTAGACACATATGCGGTTTCAACATATTTGATCTTATGCTGCTTTATCGAGCCTTAGAAGCTCTCCATGGAGATAAGTTGATCTTATTTAATGATGTTCCCACAAGCTGGTGATGAAAAGAAATTTCCAGAAGAAAATGTAATGGCAAGTTCTGCTTTAATTTTCACCTGCTGTTGAAGATGCTGCGCCTTTTGGGACCCACTTATACGCTGTTACTTTTGGTTTTGTTGGCTCAGGAGCTGCTGGTGGTTTTGAACGAGGTACCCATTGAGAGACCACCCTTTGCTGCGTAATTGTCTTTGCTGTAAGCTCTTGCCATTTGTTCCTTTTATTCTGCTTCGGTTTATTACTTGGACTTGGAATAAGTTTTGGTTGTATTTCTACTTTCACATGTTGGATTTGGCTCTTATCATCAACCACTATGACATTCTTTGATGCATTGACTTCAGCCGCTTGATCTGTACCATGTTTGTTATCAATCACTTCATTTTTCTTTGACGCGTTCATGTCAAATTGTGTTTCTGAAACTTCTTTCTGATTCTTAACATCCTTGGCAACAGTGTTCTCTGATGCCTTGATGTCACCCTCTATTTCTGAGACCTGTTCCTGACTCTTCTCGTCAACCAATACAATGTTCTTTGATGCCATTATGCTAGAGTCTGTGACAAGTGCTTCTTGTGTAGACGATATGTTTTGACCTTCATCAGCTTCTGTCTTAGATTTTGTTCCCAGAACTTCTTTGTGATTCCCAATATCACCAACTTCAATAGTCTCTGATGCAATGACGTCTAGTATTATTTCTGAAGTCAGTTTCTCACTCTTATTGTCAACCATTACAAAGTCCCTTGACAGCCTTATGCCTGATTCTGCTGTTGGAGCAGCCACATTGATCTCCGTTTCTATTTTCGGAGATATGATGTAATTACTTTCATCAATTACGACATTTTTCAACACACTTGTAATAGATTTTGGTCCTGAAGCCTGTATGTCATGGCCTTCATCAGCTTCTGCCCCAGGTTGTGTTTCCAAAGCTTGACTGTGAATCCCGATATCACTTGCTAAAATATTCTTTGATGCATTGATGTCAGACTGTGTTTTTGGAGCTTCATTGTGGTTCTTGATATCCTCCACCACGTTACTCTTTAGTACACTGATATCAAGTTCCATTTGTGGAGCCGTCTTGGGACTCTTATTATCCAGCGGTACTATGTCCGTTGACACACTTATGATTGATTCTGCTCCCCCAGCTTCAAGGACATCCATTTTTGTTTCTAGAAATTGTGTGTGATCACTCTCATCAACTAGATTGTTCTTCAACACACATGTAACAAATGCTTCTCCTGAAGACTGTATGTTACGGCCTTCATCAGCTTCTGCCGCGTATTGTGATTCAGGAATTTCTTTGTGATTCCAAATATCATCCTCAACAATATTCTTTGATGTACTGTTGTCAAATTCTATTTCTGAAGCTTTATGTTGATTCTTATCATTGACTAACATAATATCCTTCGACGGACTTATACTCGATTCTTCTCCTAGAGCTTGTGCATTGACATGCATTTCTTTTTCAAGAGCTTGTATGCGATTACTTTCATCAACCACAATGTTCTTAAACGCACTTTTAACAAATTCTGCTTCTGAAGTCGTTATGTCATAGCCATCATCAGCTTCTTCTTCAGATTGTGTTTCTGATGCTTCTTTGATATACATAATATCAGCAACTACAATATTCTCCAATGATTTGATGCCTAATTCTTTCTCCGAAACTTCTGTGTGATACATATCATCAACAAAGACAATATTTTTGGATGCATCTATGACTGATTCTGATCCTGAAGTAGGAGCTGTGATGTCTGATTCTTTTTCTGAAGCTTGTCCGTGATTACTTAAATCGTTTGAAATGTTTCTCGATCCAAATATAAGAGGGTCTGCTCCTGATCCCGGTTTGTTAATCCTTTTAGCAACTTCTTTTTCCATAGCTTGTTGGAGCTGTGCTTCATCAATATCTCTCTCTTTGAGAGAGTTAGTCTCATTTACTACAATGTCCTTAATTTGGGGTATTATTTCTGAAGCATGTTTGATGATTCCATCATCAAAAGCCGCTTCTTTTGAAGAAGCCAGATCACTAGTGTTTTCACTCTCCAAATCCCATCGTGGAGATCCGTTGTGCAGCGTGCAGTCTCTATTTTTAGTACCCTGAACAATGGCTTCTTGATCCATAGTAATCTTGAAGCCTACCTTTGTGTCTGGGCTTACAGACATAGGAGTAAAAATCTCTTCAACCTCGAAAAATTCGTTGTCTGAATCACGGCAATCTCCCACACTTGCTAGCTCCATTGTAATATGCGGTGGAGGAGATTCATTTATGTCTCGAAATAGAACCTGAAATGAAAAAAGAAAATTCTAAGAAAAAAGGAACTCTTAACAGAGAGAGTCTCTCATGTTATGATAATTGAGTGTCATGGTTAAAGAGTTTCTTATTCAAGGTGAAGTGTTGAAATTTTGAAGATAAATTGCTCTATTTACAAGTTAGTGACATACCTCTGCCATGAAGTCTTTTGGGAGCTGATAATTGACGGTCCACGGGACATCAATATCACTCGAGTTGAGTGCCAATACATTTGACTGGATAAATCCGGTGTGGAACATAACCTTGAATATGAGCTCTTCTGTTACTGAATCGTCATACAAATGGATACACTCGAGGAATACATCGCCTTGGACTTTGCAGCGGAGTTGCAATTTTACATTCATACATTCCTCCTGCAGTCGCATATTATGGGTCAGTAGATCCTTCCATCATATATATTCGAGTATTAAGTCAATCTTTAATATCTTAAGAACTATATTGAATAACATAGGAGGTCCCCGCATATTTAGCTCGTGTTCCTGTAACTATAACCTTCAATGTCGTTATGTTGATAAGCTCCTAAAACGGCATTAATGATTCGATCTACAATCACTGACCCTTATCCCTTCTGGGGCTTCCCGTGGCAGAAATGACCATATAACAGCGCTTCAGAAACGTGTAATGACTCAACCTACATGACCCATTTACCAAGTGTAGACATAAAGACACGTGCACACAACAAAAAAGTGAAGTAACATTGATCTAAGAACTTGTGGTTCAAGTAGTTTTACCTTGGGGTATTGCCAAGCAGGTTCGTCTGCCATTAATGTTGATAACAGAAGTCGAGGATCTCTTTCGGCCTTTTCAGAAGGGTCTTGACCATACACACGGACCACAGGCCTACAGCCTTTGCCAGCATCAAACAACGGAAGATTGTGAAGCATAAGATAATCCACAACCAAAGGAGCATCGGGAGGAGGCCAATCTAAAGCCAAGTCTCTCTCTGTTATATACCGAAGATATCTGAGTTGAGAAGGTCGAGCATTGATGGGTGACAAAACCGAGAAAACCTGTTTGGGAGCCATCTTGTAGACCATTTCTAATGTCTTTTGTTCACCAGTGTATTGTTTCCTGTACAAAAGTAGGCCAGCTAGCATAAAAGCAAGAACGGGCCAACCGCCTTTTTCACAGTGCATCAAGATGACATTCTTCTGGCCGGGTAATGATAACCAGCTCTCACTAGACCTTAAGATGTAGTGGATCATCTCCAGTGGAAGTAGTGGATAACTCTCGTGATTCCGAGGGTAATCCACCACTGTCATATCATAATCGATTAAGATGTCAGATAATAAACTTATTTGATCTCCTTCTCTGAAGTTGAAAACCATGAATGATGCGCCAGCATGGAACCTCTGTAAACTTGCCACTACTCCTGCAAGGTATGACTTGAAATCCTTTTCATTTATGGTAGTTGTCGTCAAGCATGAGTCGAAAACTGCAAGGGGAATATCAAGCTTAACCATGGAAATTGTGGTGTCTATGTGATAAATTAGTGTTAGTGATGATGTTTTCTCTGGCAAATGTAAACAGAAAAAGCTTACAAAGTATGTCCGGGTTAAACAATGTTAGGAAAACAAGTTTTTGAAGCACGACCATAGTTGCTTGTCTCAGACTAAATTTTGTTGTTTCAGAGGGAATACGGTACTACTCCCTCCATTGAAATTCACTCTTCCCCTTTCCTTTTTTACGTTTGCCAATGGGTATTTTGTATCTTTCATTATATATATTAGTAAAAGTTATAGTAAGTTTGATAAAAATGACATATAAAGTAGCATCACAATTCTTCTAGAAGTATCATTAGAACAACATAGTTTAGGGTGTAGACTGTAGAGGATTAAGGCGGGGATCCCCTCTCCCCTCTCCCCTCTCCCCCCCTCCTCTTTACATTATGCATGGAACGTTTGTCTCGAATCTTGAAGCTGGTATGGCAACAACAGGATTTCAAATTTCCCCCTATGTATGCCCATTTGCAGTTAAACCATCTCTTGTTTGCTGAAAACCTTTTAATGCTCTCAAAAGGGGATAAGATCTATATAATGTGGCTCTTGAGAGCCTTCTCTACCTTTTCTGTTTCTTCTGGTTTGTGTCTTAACAAAGACAAATCAGATATTTACTTCAAATGGCATGCCTCAGGGATCTATTGATATTTAACAAGTCTATGGATTTAAGAGAGGGACCCTCCTTTTCAGATATCTGGGGGTACCAATTTCCTCAAAGAAACTTACGAAGAATGAAGGGATGAAACTCATTGACAAGATTACTTCCAGAATAAGATCATGGGGCTGGTGCTAAACATTTGACATACTCATGAGATTGGTTACGGTGAACTCTGTCTTATCTGGGTTTCATTCTTATTGATCATCTATATTCCTTATCCCAAATGGTATTCTTAACAAGATAGATAGATAGATACATGAAAGCCCTAATGTCATGTGCGAAACTTGCTGCACTTCTAAAGATGAAGGAGGTTTGGGAATCAAAGCATCTAAGATCTGGAGAAAAGCATTGTCCGGTAAGAATGTGTGGTGGCTAGATACTAAGCAGGATCACTTATAGGTGAATGGGTTAATCATGTCTATATGAAAGGGAGAGATTGGACTAGCTATGAGCCAGCCACCTAATTACTGTAGGTGGTCTTGGAAAAAGATTGCTCACCTTCTGAAACTTTTTGCACCTGCTGGAAAATGGCTGGGAGTGGATAGAGATTACAGGGTCATGGATGGTTACAACTGGTTGAAAGTCAGTCAAGCCAAGGTCAGTTGGAGACACACCTACTGGACCCATACATTTTAATATTCCTTTATCACAAGGGACAGATTGGCTAAAATGGGATCTGGAATGGATAATACTTGTTATTTATGTGGAAATGTGGCTGAATTTCACAAGCACTTGTTCTATGAGTCTTCATTGTATAACTCTTTTACAACAGAAACTGCAAGCAAAGGCTGGTATGTGCAGGACATGTCGCCG
>JAOWBH010143678.1:0-13031 GCA_028566215.1 Silene coronaria | reverse complement strand
GATTGTTCCCTTAGCCTCTACACCTAGTGATCGTGGCCTGTACATTAGCCTATCATGGCCTAGACACTTGGTGCCCATGTCCGAGACATTAGTGGGATAAGTGCCTAAGCGAGGACATTAGACGGTCTTGGTGCCCTTTACCTCTAGACCTAGTGCTCGTGGCCTGGACATTAGCCGGTCATGGCCTAGACACTTGGCGCCCATGTCCGGGACATTAGTCGGACAAGTGCCTAGGCGAGGACATTAGTCGGTATTGGTGCCCTTAGCCTCTACACCTAGTGCTCATGGCTTGGACATTAGGCGGTGATGGCCTAGACACTTGGAGCCTTTGTCCGGGATATTAGTCAAACAAGTGCCTACGCGAGGACATTAGTCAAGCTTGGTGCCCTTAGCCTCTAAACATAGTGCTCGTGACTTGGACATTAGCCAATTACGGCCTAGACACTTAGGGCTAATGTCCGGGAAATTAGTCGAACAAGAGTCGAACAAGTGCCTACGTGAGGACATTAGTCAAGCTTGGTGCCCTTAGCCTCTAAACATAGTGCTCGTGACTTGGACATTAGCTAGTCACGGCCTAGACACTTAAGGCTAATGTCCGGGAAATTAGTCGGACAAGTGCTAGGCGAGGAAATTAGTCTGTCATGTTACCCCTAGCCTCTACACCTAGTGATCGTGGCCTGAACATTAGCCGATCATGGCCTAGACACTTGGTGCCCATGTCCGGGACATTTGTAGGACAAGTGCCTAGGCGAGGAGATTAGTCGGTCTTGGTGCCCTTAACCTCTAGACCTAGTGCTCGTTGCCTGGACATTAGCCGGTGCCCATGTCCGGGACATTAGTCGAACAAGTGCCTGGTGGCCTCTAGAATTCTTAGTCTTAACGATACGAGTTTTTTCAAAAAAAAAAAAAAACCCAATAAACAAATGGAGGAAAAGCAGCTGGAAAAATACTTGAAATTTATAATCAAGAGACCATAGACAATAGATAAAATAAAAATAAAAACAGTTCAACTTAATTTTGCGCAAAAATTGGACTGTATTATTAGTAGATAAAAATACAAGAGAAAGACGAGAATGAAGAGAGAGCGCAGCTTTCTCTCAAAAAGAGGAGTGCAGCTACGAATGTGCCATAAACGGCAGACTTGGTTAGAACTCGGATGATTTTTGTTGTGCTTCTGTCTCACTGAAGCAAGGGTTGAAGCCTCATACATCGATGGCAAGCCTGTGGGAAATGGTGGACGCAGGAAGCTTCCTGAAAATAAACTACACCACTCAATCACTCTGCTCTTCTTCATACTCCCAACGACTTCTGCCTCTTTCTCCCCCAGATCAAACATAATACCTGAACATTGATCGTCACTTTCAAGAGACTAAAATAACTAAACCAAATGTAGACCTAACAACAAACCTATTATTGCTCTATAATTGGACCATGCAACTACGCAAGTAGATAAAATTAGAGAACAAATTGTTGTGTAGGACCTATTTTTAGGCAAAAACTAGCCAAATAAAAATAGGCCCAACCTAAGTAAATATATAAAAATCTTTTTATTTTAATAATTTTAAATTATTATCTTATATATTTGAATGTGTATGAGTTATCAAAATAAAATGAAAAGTTAGTTTGGACTTTTCTTCTATTAAGTCCGTCTTATACTATAAGAGCATCCTATAAGATAAGAGAATTGTTGTTCAAGAGGGAGAGGAAGAAGCAAAGAGTGTGCAGTTATGAATACCATATACATGCTGACAATCAGCAAAGGCTTGGGTAGAAGTCAGACGATGTCTTGAAGGCTGTAAGGTCGATAACTTTTTGCATAGATGTGTTATGTGCTTCTGCCCCTTTGAAGCCAGTATTACAGCCCCATACACGGAT
Source organism: Silene coronaria (assembly GCA_028566215.1). Lineage (NCBI taxonomy): Eukaryota > Viridiplantae > Streptophyta > Magnoliopsida > Caryophyllales > Caryophyllaceae > Silene > Silene coronaria. The sequence continues at coordinate 11,156 of JAOWBH010143678.1, read as the reverse complement.
GGCAAGCCTGCGGCACTTTGGGGACGTCTTCCCAAAATATACACTATACCACTCAATCAGCTCACTCTTCTTCATACTCCCTACGAATTCTGCCTCTTTCTCCGCCAAATCAAACATATACCTGCACAAGTGCACATTGATCATAACTTTCAAATGATCAAAGGTAAACAAAGATTTCCAACAGCCTACTAGACAGGAGGCATGTTAAATAACCACAAGTAATATGCTCGCGTGGAATATGATATACCTCTTATCCACCACTTGATTCCAAAATCGGTCAGTCTCATATGTCAAAGATGGATCTTTCTCTAGTAATTTTGCAATTAATCCACTTTTAAAACTCTCAAAAGATCCATTATCCAGTGTTTCCTACACCAATAGAGCACAAAAAACAGAGTATTTAAGTAAATGCATGCACATACGACTAGATGCACTAAATAATGTTTAATCGGCATTGAAGAGTATTTAATTAAATGAAGGAACAGAAAGCGAATTAAAATAAATTCTAGAAAAAGGAGAAAATATAAGTAAATGTATGCACATAACGGCAAAAAGCATGTAAGCCCAACTGCACAAGTGCAACACTATGCTTGACACAGCCATCACTCATCAGTGTTTTTTGACATAGAACTTACGGATAAAGGTTTAAAACACCCAAAATTACGTAATTGACAAACACGGATAAAAATCTGTCGAACAAAAGCTGCAAAGGGCAACTGGGTTACTTATCGTAATGCCAGTCTTTCCATGACCTTTTCGTCGTGTTGACCTGTCATCCTCATCACCACATCTCGTATAGTCTAGAGCTATTGAGGTCTCCCAAAAATAGGGTCTCATATACCGCCAATGTCAAGTAATACTCCAAAATGAGACAATAGTGAAATTTATTGTTCCACTTGAATGGGAAAAACTGAAAAACTCTACATATTAGTATCTCATTTCCTTCTTAGCTCATCCCAATATTATTTATCCATTTCTTATGTAGTAAAACCAGAAGTGAACAGTACCTTTCTTATCTCTGTCCGGTAAGATAATGCGACTCCACTTCACATCTAAAAGTTGGCCCAGACCTAACTGCTACTGTTCAGATGGTTTTGAAATATTTATACCACCTTCGACTAGTTTGTTTAATGGAGAATATGGGCGAATACTGGACATGACGTCTTGTTTTGAATTAAGGTACTACGTTTCATGTGCTAATAAGATCTGTAACTATTCGATAGACAGCAAGGCCCATATTGGGTGTTTTAAGTATCCAAGGATGTGACTATAGAGTAAAAGAGCATTTAGAAGATCATGCCTAGGGGGGTAACCAGCTGAAGCAAGTCAAGCAACTATCCAAGATCGACTTAGCAGTGATAACTTCACGAGTAACAATAAACCCATAAATACTAACCTACAAAAACAAACTTACACGTGAAACAGATAAACTCACATTTCGCAATGCTGGACCTGAACTTTAAATCATGATCATACTAAGATAGACTTAACTACACATGTATACAAAGACAATTTATTACAGCAACCAAACCTGTATATTGTGGCACACTCACATTGTCTAGCTCCTCAAGAAACTCAAGTTTGTACAAGTAGTCAACACCTTTACAGAAATGTGTCTAGCCTCCTTTACTTAGTCTAAATCATGAAGTTAGGTTAACTTTTGGACTATTTAACGTGCATAGCTGTTATTGAGATCAAACCTCTCCCTATTGAACAGTGGTCATCCATTGTCATAGCTTCTAGATAATGAAAATTCAGCCAAAATATGTGTAAGACTTAACAAAACACGGCACTTGGCAGTCTTAACTCTTTAGGATTAAAATGACTAAATGTTATGCTTGCATACCAGAAAATATTCCAGGCCACCAACAAACTTATCAACCCTATCTTGTAAGTATGCAGGATCGTACTTGGAAGATTGGACACAGAAACAAAACCCAAAGACACGATATGTTATCCGTGGACCACACTCGACAATATAGCCAAGCTGCTCCTTCGTCCTATAAGTCAAAGAATTAAAGTTAGATACTTAGATGTTAATGATCATTACATGGGCAACAAGTCAACAACAAAGAAGATAATACTCAATCATGCAGTATAATACTACATCCATCCCATTCATGCTGCCCTACTTTTCTTTTTAGTTCATCCTGAAATAATTGCCCACATGTTGTATTTAGTAAATAAAAAGGTGAACATCTCGTCCAATCCCAAGTAAAGTAACAGTCTTTCCCGGTCATTGACAATCCTAAAGGGTAGGTCATGACATCTTTTACTATTAAATTATATAAGTCAAGGGGCAATAAAGATATTTCGACACCCAATCTGAAATACGGCCTCTAGTCAAATGGGGACAACATAAATGGGATGCAATGAATAAGGAGAAACAGAAAGCTACATAGCATTGTGTATACAGAACTTCACCTTAGCTGATTAAAAAGCGGTTCTTGCACAATTTCATCGAAAAGATCAGAAAAGCCTTTGTGTTTCACCAAGTCCCCGGCATTTTCCTGCTCGATTTGATAATAAAGCTACATACATTTGCCGTGAAATAGCAAGAACGTCAGTCTTTTAGGATATCCTTTATTTATAATAGAGACCCTGAGACAAACAGGGATACATCATACAAAATACCGAGTTTACTAACCTCAACAACAGAGTTTGTTTCCAATTTATTTTTCGAAAAAACATCTCTGACGAGATTTGCTCCAGAAGGAAGGCACAAGATATTCTCTTTGTGTCTTGTCTCTAAAGGAATTTCTGGAACAGAAAAGCACTGCCCAAAGATGTTCGAAATGCTAATCACATCTTCTTCTAATAAATTACCATGGCAGAGAGCCTCAATGTATAGCTGGGGATAAAGCAAACACGGTATAAGAACATAAATTTGTTATTTGTTAGATCAGTAATTCACTAGAATCAGAATTATGATTCTACAAATATAAGAGCAATCTATTTTAGACTGGACCTCTAACTTTAATTCCGAAACCTATTTGGGAGATAATTACAAAAAAAATTCAGACAATGGAATAGAGAATTGACCAAAAACTTAAATAGGTTGGCTTTGTTCAGTCAAAGACAAGATTACTCTCTTTTCACTAGGGAAACTTTATTGTCAGGGTCATTGATTGAAGCATTGGTTTATGTTAGTGATGTGCTACAACCAGGGGATAATTGGGATGAAAACACAAGAAGATAAAAACGGCTTGGATCAAGCATATACCATCAAAGACTCAGGAAAAATGAGGTATTTAATGAGAATCCTATTCTCCTAACCAAAGAAAGGCAGGAAGGATAGGATCTAAATGCATCCACTATAATGTATGCACATCTAATCAAGGTCGTATACAACCCTGTCCAGATCCTACCCTTTGTAATCCCTCACGAGTCACGCCAGAGATGGAATACAAGATCATTTCTTGTACTACACGTGAGCTTGTTTGAATATATAGGTTGCTTAGTGATCTACAAATCAATATACCTAACCTAAGCCTATTTCCTTCTTTTGTGACAATAAGGTTGCCACACATATAGCACAAAATCCAGTGCTCCATGAAAAAACAAAACACTAGGATATTAATTGCCATTATGTAACGGACATATTACAAAGCTTTCTAATTCCTCAGCATGTGTGGACTAGTCTACGACTGGCACATATATCACTACAAAAGCGCTTGGAGAACACATCATAACTTTCTTTCTGTCAAGATTGGATTGAAGTTTAATGAAGAAGGTCTAGCTTGAGGGAGAAATGTGGAAATAATCAGTTAAATGCTTAACAATAGTTGAGTATGTCCAGGTAGTTGGAGCCATTAAATTGTAAACAAATACAGTTACGCATCCAATGTATATAAGCTGTTCTAACAGCATTATAGCAACTTCAGATAATTAAAAATCTACTAAATTATATTTACTTCTCATTCTAAGAAGCATCAATATTGTTCTCTATTAGAATGCTATGAAGCTTTGCATCAATGAAGATAACTTGCATATCAATATTTCACACCCGTCACAGGAGTCATGAGTTGTGCATAGGATGAAGTACTATGTTAGTGTTGAGAATTTTGAATGGTCCAAATAGTTTCAACGAGGATGTAATTGATGGCTCCAATGTGTGGCTTGATATTTTGTGTGTTTTATGCTTTACTTGCCATAATTGATAAATAAAGCATGACAAAAATTTGCAAAAAACAGAAGTTTCTATATTATGATGTGGCACTTTGTCAAGCAATTTTATTATGGGTCACCTAGAAAACGTATTTTTTTTTTTTTGATTCTGAACTCAATGGACGACCAGGCACATGAGACCCACTAAACTCGCCATATGCAATGAGACGCTGAGGTTATGTTGTATCTCCTTATAGAGCCATAGGCCATAGCATCACAAAGTCAAAGATAGTATGCAATCCCCAGTGGTTTGACATTTTTCCTAGCATAGTTACCAGTCTTAAAGTTCAATCTGAGGGAAACTCTAATTTACTAAACTGAATTTCCGCGTATTCCCAAGATGTGACAACAAACAGTTACAGATAGAAAGCAATGTCCACTTGCCAGTGGTCTGACATGGGTGCAATGTTGATCAAAGGTCTAGTCCAAATCCCTTTCGTCAACTAAATAACAGTAGCGACAGAAGTGTTCAACGGATCCCTGGTTTCCTGGTGATGAGAAGTTGCATATATAATTCATTCCCTTTTCGCTCTATTTGTGCAAGGTTTTGAATAGGGACTTTTGGGAGGAGTATAACCAAGGTCATATTTATCAAACCTGGGAAAGAAGCCTTGGAATAAAAGCTCGCAATTCAGCAATGGACAAATCAGCTAAGCACTGAAGCTTCTCACCAACATCCCAGAAAGATTTGCATAGAACTTGTAATCTCAAGTATGATGCATGATTTAACGGCTTCATATTCGTGTTCCTCAAAGTTCTTTCCACATCCTCTTTAATCACCTGCAAGATTACAGCCATTTTAAACAGTATATTCGTAAATTGTCAAACTCCTTTAATTCACTCTACTTATTTGAAATTATTGTAATGTTTTCAATGTTAATTAGGATTGAGGACAATTGATGAATGTTAAAATATATATATCACTCTCACCTTAAATCGATCATCTTTTGGTGAAAAGCATTTTGCAACAGCCAAAATCTTGGAAACTAAAAGCGGGAGCTTTTCAGAGAATCCATTAACCTTCAGCTCTAGTCTGTCACCAGAAACTGATATAGATGTGTCCAACTTGGCTACGCTTGCCTAATTAATGTTAACAAACAGTTAAAAACTAAGGATACAGAATCATACTTCATGCAATTCTAAAAATTCATCAATTTAAGAGCAGCAAGTATCAGTAGTGTTTAGTTCAGTCCTACAAGATGTTATCAGCTAAAAAATCTCCGGCGACTTACGGCATACAAGCCATCAAAAAATGAGTATTAGAAACCAATCCGCAAAAGCATATTCCAGCTTGAGAAAGCGCATATACGGCTTTCAAAACACTACACCGCTACACCCCATTTGTCTTAATCAGGATAGCACACAAACGCCAAATCAGACGCATAAATTAAGGATGAAATCTACGTCACTTTGACAATTCACTTAGCCATATGTTTGTGTTCGGCATAGCTCATATCTTCAAATTGATCTTTAGCCATGTCAAACAAGTGCAAGTATAGAAAAGAAAAGAAAAGGCACTTGGGATGTAATTAAAATTAGGGTAATTTGATAACTACTACCTACTATAATCCAATTTTTAAGAACTACTACCTAAATAAATTTGACTTAAAAACTACTACCACTTTGTTTGGTTTGGGTTTATTACACTACCAAATCTTAAAAAACTTAGTTAAAACTAAATCCAAGCCATTCTTTTTGAATTTACATGCTAAGTTCCAACTTGTGTTCCTATTTTACCCCTTCTCTCCTTATAAGCATACACTCCCAGTATACACTCCCAGTAGTATTATTCTTCTTCTTCCTTTTATATAACCTATTAACATACTAATTATCTCTTCTCTTTGTATCAGGTAACATTGTTTTTATATTTTATTGAATCCCATGTTGATTGTTCTATCATATTGAATTATCATACATTCATACGAAATCTCTCTCGCTTCCAAATATCTTTGTTTACTGTTTCAATTAAAAGTTGATTGTTTTTTTTTTGTCCTTTATTCCAAATTAGGGTTTTTTGTGTGTGTGATTTCAGAAATGGGCAGCAACATTATTGTTGGCAAGTGTAAGTGTGGTGTTCCATTGATATTGTTGAAGTCCTGGACTGTTGATAATCCAGGGAGAAGATTTCTCACCTGCAAGTTTTCAAGCCCAGCTATGAAAGATCGAGGTTGTGGATTTTTTAGGTGGTATGATGAAGAACAAGTTCAATGGCAGAAGAATGTAATCAATAAACTGATATTGGAGAAGAAGGTTGTTGAGTGCGATTTGAAGATGCTTAAGTGTGAAAATTCTCATTTGCAGGATCATTGTCTAAAACTTAAAGAAGCTAATGAATTACTTAGGAATTTTAAGTCAAGTGGTGAAGAAGAAGAGGGGATTGTTAAGATTAATTCTTATTTGTCATTTAGATGGTTTATGTTTGTCTGTGTTGTAATAGTTTTTGCAACTATTTTGACAAAGCTTTGATTGTGTCAAAGCTTTGAGAAGGGATTGTAATGCTTTTAGTAATAGCTAAGCTCAAGACTGGAATAAGATGTAAGGTGTTGAGCAATTTTAAAATGCAATTCGATAAAGTATTAATAAAGTGGCTGATTAACACCAAATTCTTGCATCAAATTAACATAGCTTAGCTAATGTCATACAAAAGCTTCCATGAAGGAGCAAATTAACAGATTGTCTTCCCAAAATGAAAGATACATTGTCTTAACACATTGTTTTACCAAAATAAAAGAGACATTGTCTTATAATTGCAACAAATTAACATACTCTTCTTACAAATCTTAAGCTACAATTGCTACTGAAATTTTAATTGTCTTGCACAACTTCAATCTTCAAATCTCAGCTTTCTCCTTGACGTTTGAATTGGTAGAGCATTGCTTCTACTTGCTTGACTTTCTTGACTTTCTTGATGTTGCATGTGTTGGCCACCTGGTCCAGAAATTGCTTGTACCATTGCTGCATCATGCTGTCTTTTTGCTGCCCTTCTTGCCACTGCATCTCTCACCTTGTTGCTCCATGCTGAGGTGCTAGTTGATCTCGTGATTTTCACTTTTTGCTTCTCATTAGTCATTTGAGGGTTCTTACAGGTTTTGACATTATGCCCTCTCCCCCCACATTTGCTACAAGCTCTTATCTGTCTCAATTTTTTTGTTGCCCCAGTACTTTCCTCACCTGCCTCTGTTCTCCTTTTCTTGAGCTTTGGCCTACCAGGTAACCTTTTAAAAGGAGGTGGAAGAGGGGCTACTTGTCCAACCTTCTCCCAGTCTTGGGAGCCAGGCATGGCTGCTATAACATGTTCAAAACACCTAGTATACATAGCTTTTATATAAGCCTCATCAACATAGTCAAGCACTTCCTCTCTTTGATCCATTATACATACTATGACATGTGGACATGGCAAACCAGTTAGCTCCTAACTCTTGCAAGAGCATTTTCTCCTTTCTAAATTCACAGCTTTTTGATCCCCCCTGTGAGTAACCTCATACTCACCACTTATAGAACGGAGAAAGCTACACAATCTGCATTCATAGTCAGCCAATTGTAGGTACTTAGTAACCAATGGCATGACTCTTCCCTCATAGCCTACAACCCCAACTCTTTTTCCATAATGTTTCTTCATAACATATCTTCTTATCCACTCCATTAGGGTTATTATTGGCTTATCCCTTGCTTCTTTCAGGACATAAAAGACTCACACATATTGTTCATTAAAAAGTTGGTCTTACTTGTGGTGGAGAAGGCATGTCTTGACCAATGTTTGACAGGAATTGATGTTAGATACGCATGTGCCTTAGTGCTCAAGAACTTGATTCCCTCCAATTTCCTATTGAACGCTGCAATGGAAGTGGCTGTGCAGGCTTTCCAAAAAGCTTCTTTATAAACTGGCCCACTAAATTGTTGCTTGAAATTTGCCCAAATATGCCTAACACAATATCTGATCTCACCCTTAGGAGTGACAGTGTTGAGAGCCTCCAACAGACCCTGATGTTTCAAAATAACAGAAAAACAATTTACAACAACAAAATAGTTTACAGCAAATGTTACAAAAGATTAGAACAAATAAAAAGATAAGAGTTGATTACTAACCTTCTGTCTATCAGACATTATTGTTAACCCAACACCATCCTCCTTCTCTAAATCTTCCATAAGAAGGCTCAAAAACCAAGTCCAACAATCCCTATTTTCAACCTCTACAACGGCCCATGCAACTGGGTATATATTGTTGTTGGGATCCATAGCAACTGCTACCAAACACATCCCAGGATATGCCCCTTTTAAATGACATCCATCAACACCAATGAAAGGTCTACAACCAGCCAGAAAACCAACCTTACAAGCCTTCAAACAAACATACATTCTTTGGAAAAGTGGGGGTGGATTCTCAACATTGTCAACAACAACAATAGCTGTTGAGCCTGGATTATACTTTGTCAAAGTAGCTGCATATTCCCACACTCTACCATATTCATCATCCACATCACCATAAATCATTAGTTTAGATCTTTCCCTAGCTAACCAGGCCTGAGAATAACTAATATTTACTCCTAGATCCCTATAAACACGCCTCACAAACACACTTAACAACCAAGTGGGATTCTCCCTCCAATCTTCTAGATATTTTTCTGCTAAATATTGAGAAGACAGTTTCTTTGTATATCCTTTGAAAGAGTAAGAATGCTTCAAATTCATTGTTCTAATAACCATGTAATCCTCATTTGGCTTCTTAGTAGCATACATTTTAAATGGACATAGAAATTTTTTACAAACACACTTGATCTTAGCTCTAACTTTGTCCCACTCACACTTACATTTGTATCTACAATAACATGTTACTTTTGTACTACCATTGTGTAAAAAGTAGTAATCATACATGTTCTTTATAGCATGTACCCTTAAGGCTTGTCTTAGTATTTCAACTGTAGAGAACTTCAACCCAACATCCAACTGGACTTTTCTTTTCAAATTTGTATCCGGGTTGAAAATATTATAACCATCTTCCTCATCATCTGAACCAACTAAGCTTCTCAAATCATCAGATAAGCCATCTTCCTCCTCCAATGCCCCAACAAAGTCAATTAGTATTTTACTCTTTCCCTTAGTCTCCTCTTCTTGCCTTTCAAATAACTCTTCAGCTACCAAATCTTCTTCTCCTACCTCAAAATCTGAACCATCAAGCTCAGATTCCTTTTCACTTACATGAAAATCTTCTTCCAATTCTTCTTCATCTACCACAATATTCCCCTTCTCCTTCACCACATTCTTTTTCCCTCTCCCTTTCACTATTTTTTTGGTATACTTCTTCACTTCTTTCTTTTTACCTTTCTTATTCACTGATGTTTTTTTACCATTGCCCTTGTCTTGTACTAAAACCTTCCCTTTCTCTTGTACCACATTCTTACCCTTGTCCTGCACCTCAGCCTCCCCTTTACCCTCTTTACCTTGTACCACAGTCCTTCCCCCTAAATCCTTCACCACTGACCTACCCTCCAAAGATCCACATGCCACATAACCACTCTTAGCAGATCCACCTGCAACAGATCCACTCTCAGCAGCTTTCCCCTTCTCTTCTTTGACACCAACAAATAGCTCAGATTCCCTAACTTTGTTCACAGCTCTTCTAATTGGTAATTTTGAAGGGATTGGTTGGTTTAAAGGTGGCAAAATAGTCTGCAATGGTTCTATGACCAGGGGCTTTTTCACTCTTGGGCTTTTTCTTAAGGGTGTTGTATGAATGGGTTTTAATTTAGGGCTTGACTTTTTGAACTGCCCAACTTTTGTCCCCAAATTAAAGTTAAGACTCCTCCTGTTATGACTTGGTACATTTGCAAAGGGTATAGGTGTTGTAGTCACAAACAAGTCTACCTTATCATCTTTATTCCTTGATTCTAACACATCACCCATATCCTTATCACTAAGTATAATTGTCCTACCAAAATCATACCTGAATCCATGTTTTATGAACCATATAAACACACTTACTCTGCCCCACTACCTTTTTTGCTTCAGTTACCATCATGTAGTAACTCAATTTACTACTCAAAATATCTATAAGTACTCTACCAGCATACTGGCTTTCCCCATTAATAATTTCAAATTTACCACCACAATGAAGCCTGACATCAATTTTATAAGGAATCTCCATCCTATATGAATAACACCCACTATAATCAGTCAATCATACCACTTTAAGCACATTTAATTAAGAAAGACTGTAACTTTCAATATCAACATAAAATTTCGAATTAGGGTTAAATTATTACTGCTTCAATAAATAATTAGGCACCCAATCAAAATCAATTTTTATTAATGTATATACTTAGATATGTAAACATAAATTATTAACAATAATAACGCAATTAAATTTCACTAAACAATAATAGTAAGAATAATATAAGTACATAAACGAACATGAATTCGCACGTCTCAAATAAATTAAGTCAAAAGCTCCCAACAAGATGTAAATTAGTGGAATCTGCAAACAATGAGCTATGAACAAAGTTAGGCGAACAATAATAACGTACCAACAAATGGAATCTGTGAGGATGAAGGTGAAAAGGGCCGTTAATCTGGGTAAATATGTTAATAAGTAGATGTGATTTACATGAAGTAATTGTTGAAGTTTGATTAGGTAAAATAGGTTATAAAATGTGAAAGTGATTTTCCCCCAATTATGTTACCCAGGTAATTGAGTTTGTAAGGTAAGATGAAGAATGAGGAAAGTAAGAGTCTTAAGTTCAATGGGGGGCATAAGAGTCAGTTTAAGTCAAATTTTGGGGTTTTTTAAGTGTAATAAACCCGAACCAAATAAAGTGGTAGTAGTTTTTAAGTCAAATTTATTTAGGTAGTAGTTCTTAAAAATTGGATTATTGTAGGTAGTAGTTATCAAATTACCCTAACATATATTTTAATGTATCTACAATTCGAAAAAAAAAAAAAGTTAAAATACATCAAAATTAACACTAAAAGTGAAAAAAAGAGAAAAAAATAAA
>JAOWBH010143667.1:0-21863 GCA_028566215.1 Silene coronaria | reverse complement strand
TAAAGAATCTAAGATTCTAAAAAATAGATACATTCACTTGATACATCAGAGGATGTCATATCATTCACATTAATGTGATAAAAAAATCAATTTTATGACGTAAAAGACAGTAAGTTTATTTGCAATAGAAAATAAATTGAAATGATAAAGCACTAAATTCTTTTAAAGAATAAGCAATAATTTTCCACTCTAAATAAATCTACATATTATCGAATTATTAAAGGTAATTTTACTAGGAAATGGAATTCTATTAGTACACATAAATAGTCTCCATGTTGGATGGGGTCAGGCAGTCCCCACATTTGGATGGGGTCAGGCCATAAACCTAGTGGAAGTATAACTAAATCTTAGATTTCTTGAAGTCCATTACAAAGATTAGATGAATTGTGAGTCGGCTCCTGAAGAAACACTTCTACCACTTGGGTGGTTTTTTCTGCATAAAATAAGAATCATGTCAGCAAAGTAATCGACAGCAAGATGTGTAAACTAATTAAAGGGTTGGCATATTGCCGGAGCAGGATGATACTTTTTCACAGGGTTGTATTTATTTAAGAACCCCAAATGACCTTTATTTTGCTTTAAACTAAAACTTTCCATAGAAGGCAGTTAATATACCCCCTTGAAGTGTTTATATACGTCCTCGAATCGATTTAAGTGGGGCCCCCATTGCAACAGCAGGGAAATTTACTCAACAATGGCATTACTTTGACATTGAACTGATTACCTTACGGCAAACAAGAACAATATCGATGACAATAATTAGCAGTGTAATAGTGACCTGAACTAGGAACGAAACTTATATTAACACGCTCAAACAACTAGAACCAACATTACCCGACACAAATAACCTGTTTGTTAGGTCCAACTATAGGTCTATAGGCTATGAGAAATACATAACTATTTAAACTACCACACTTGGTAGAACTAGCCCCTCTATGTTTGCAAGTTTTCTGTACATAATTTCATTTTTGGGCTGTCAAAGTGGTTTGGGACTCGAAGTTAGAGCAGAGGAGAAGGTGGTGCCTAAACTCGAGGGTGGAGTGGTTAGTTGGGTTGTAGATGGGAAGAAGGAAAAGGGTGAGTGAAGCTAAAAGGTAGAGAGGAAGGACATGTATTTATGCTCATACAGGTTGACTCAAAAGCAAACGTAAAACCTAAAAGAGTATTTAAGTGTCCAAAATAGTCGTGACAAATTTTCGTTCCTACGTGCACATGGAGACTTGTTGTACAATGCATCGTCATGTGTGTAGATGATAAACTCACCAAGATCTTTCTTTTGCCGATTCGTTTGCCTTCTGCTAGACTTCTTACGCAGCCTCCTTGTCTGCTTACAAGACCTTCAAATGGAAAGAGTATTAAAGTTAGCTTTTAAAGTATCATAATAAATTACAAGCAAGGTATTTGGGCATACTACCCTGCACAATTTATTGTCCGCAGTTCACTTTCTAGATCAACAATGTTAATTGTGACAATGAATTCTTCAGATATACGGAGTATACAGAGATAAAATGTAAATTGTGATGCTTTATTTATCAAAACAACTACCTTCATTTTACCACTTTAAAAAAGGTGTACTCCCTTTCATTTTGTTTGTTCTTCCCACTTTCCCTTTTGGATTTACTTTCTTTGTTCTCCCAAAAAATTTATTTCTTATTTGGCGACTTTTGCATTCTAAACAACATAACCCTGATGTCTCCAGGGTTTGGCAACACAAAGAGGTTGTTTCCATTATACACCAATGACCAAAGCACCGCCCTAACAGTGATCCCACGACAAAACACCACGCCAACCACAATAATCAACCAAGCACTGCCCCACAACTGACTACCATAACAACCACTATCAACTACTGCTTCAACCATAACAAACCACCGCCCTAACCACTGCCTCACATTCTCAGCTGCTGCCGCCAACCTCTGCCTTAGGAAATTTCATTTCCCCGTCCGACGGTCTTAATCTATGACCTTCCACCTTAGATAAGTCGTGTCTCCCACTAATCATAAAATGCCACACTTAATTTCAAGTCTCCAACTCAGGTACCTTTCCAACGCATCTAATGTACCTTATCTAACACAAACATGACTGATGAGTGATGACCCTAGAATTGAGAGCTTAAACTAATCATAACCTAAGCAACATTACACGCCTATGATGACATGGGGCGAGTTTGGATTTATTTCTTTACTAAAACACATAGGCGGGTTTCATGGGGCATTGACACAATCCTATAAAAGTATAAGAGCACCTTGCAATTAACTCGTAATACAACCACAAATACGGAGTAAAGAGAGTAACAATAGAAAAAGTTTTTTTTTTGTTTCGGATTACACCCTTGCTAGGTTCTTATGTTAAGCTTAGAATACTCAATTTTCTCCCTTGTACCAGTTTGGTATCAACAACTCCAAACCAACCCTTGTTCTGATCAATCATTACAATTCACAATACTGAACTGAACTAGGAACTATAAAAATAAAAAATTAAAAATAAATGAAACCATGTATCAAAAACGTAAAAGTACTCAATTCATCCCAACCATTTGTTTACCTTTTATTAAAATATTTCTTCTCGCAACCAGGCATCCTGGAATGTTTATGATGAAGGTCGAGCACAGCCCTTAATCCACGACAGCAAATGTGGAGTAAGATGAAGAATACAGCCAGATGATTGATATTATAAGGCCAATGCCAATCGCGAAAAACTGTACGTGACAAAGTGTCCATTGTATATGCAATGGACATGAATTCTGGTGAAGATGCTACATCCACCCCCATGGATATCGCCCCAAATACTTTCAAATCAAATCCTTCTTCCGAATCATTCGTGTCAACTCTCTCATAATGTTTATGAACAACAATTAATCCAAAACCGCAAATTTGGAATGAGACCATGAATATGGCCATAGTAAGATTTAAAGGCCAATTACAAGCACGACAAGCTGTATAAATCAAAGCGTCCATTGTATATGAACAGGACATGTATTCTACTGCAGATGGTATAAAGCCGAGCATAAATATGGCCCATAATATTTTGAAAGCCAATCTTTTTTCATACTCAGTCTCGTCGACGTTCTCGTGCAAACCTGGAATAAGAATCAATCCCATAGCCCAAAATGATGATAATAACACAAATATCAACGTTCTTTCATTTTCATGTTCGAGTTTAGAACAAAAAACCTCCCAAGGTATACTGGATTCTGATGGAGACCTCGCAACTACCATCTTGTTTGGCATAATTACGAATCCGAGCGACATGCCTCCTACTGCAAACACTGTTAAGGCCCCAATTAACAGCTTTTCCACCAGTCTGAACTTCAGTTTCGGTTTGGGTTTTGGTTTTGGTTTAACAATTTGGGTTGCTGGGGTTTCTTTGAATGCAGCTAATTTCAATTGTTCATCAGCTCTTGACTGATTATGAAGATGATAGCACACAAACCCGATGCGACGATGACGATGATATTGCCATGTTAATTGAGTTCCCCTCAAGTTGTTGGATACACATGGAAAAGCAGCATTATAATTGATCACAATCGCCTCCATTGATGACTACATTCAAAGCTATGCCATTTGGGAAATTGAATTGAGTTTCCGCTAGGGTTTATATTAGCTGATAAATATAAGAGTTGAATCGAGTCTTTTAGAAGCTTTCCATTGTTTTTAAATTTTTTTTTTTTTCTTTTTTTTTTTTTTCTTTTTTTCTAAGTAGGGGCAACTCGGACAAGGCACCGATGAGCAAATACTAATTATCCAAACATAAAATGGGGAGTCGCAATTTCAAGAATGTCTTCGAGTATAGGGCGAAGATTAATAGGAGGAAAATCTATAGTAGAAACTTCGAGAGGAGCGGAAATCACATACATTACTAACTCTTTGTTAGCTTCCCTATAAGGCTATAAACATGTTTCACCCACATCATTCAACGTCTACCGTCTACTTTAATCCAAGTCTTTACACTAATTCACCAAATGGTGAAGACTATTACTTAGAAGTTGGTTTTCATTTACTAAGCTCAGATTACCTTTTAACGTTCTACGTTTGGATAATCGTTCATCCATGTCGCCCTACTTACATAAAAGGTAATGCTCATTCATCATGAACATTAATTACTCAATCATGAACATGAATGACCATGTTACCCATCCCATTTCAACACTATTCTTTTCAATTTTGATATAAAGTCAATTAACCCACTTAATTTTCTCTCTTCAGTAACCATCAACCACCATCACCCCTGCCCCCTCCCATGACTCACTGCCACTTATCCAGCTTGATGGGGACCAGACTCGCCGGAAAAAACCACAACAAAGACCCATCTCACAGACCACCTCCATTGCCACCACTCCTCAATAACGCACTCCTCAATAACGCACCACTCAGACCAACCCCTTGCCTTCCGTACCACCAACTACCACGCTCGCCTCCCCCTCTCATGTTAATTTTGTGTCGGGTTTGTGTTGTGTTTCGTGTTATGTCAATATTTGAAAACTTTAAATATATTATGGAAGATCAAGGCAAACTAAGATTAATTTAGTAAACATGTCGTTCGTATTTTGAGAGTTCAACCCAAATCTCATCTAACTCAATATATAATCAATCTCTCTTTCATTTTCGTTCGAGCTAAAAATAAAAATGTTTTTTTTTTTATGTGCTACCCTTTTATTTTTTCGGATTTTACGTGGTACCCTTCATTTTTGAAATATCAGTGCTACCCCTAAACTTTGTAAAATATTCTCAAAATACCCAAACTATTAAAAATCACATTTTTAAATAGTTAAATTTTGTAAAGAAAATATGTTCACGATTGACTAATCTATGTTTATGTTAATGGCATGATAAATTACTGCCAAAAAATCAATCGAAAATGTATATTTTAAACATTTAAAAGAGATGGATTAAAACATTTTGAACATTTTAAGATATTTTCATTAGTTTTAAGGGTATCATAAATATTTTTCAAAAGTCAAAAATACCACAGAGGATTAAAAAAAGTACAAGAATACCACAAATAAAAACTCAATAAAAATAATCATTATCTATCAAAGAGCAACTACAAAACTAAATACCGGTCACTAATTTTAATAACACGTGTACGAAACCCGAGTATATGAGAGTTGTGGAGTTAGTTGTGGCTACTTGTAAGTTGTAACCGGTGTTCGAATTCCCTTAACATCAAATAATCTGTCCTTAATTAATTTTCCAACTGTTCTCTGATCATCGTTCTCTCTATCTCTCCTCTTTCATTCTCGTTCGAGCTACGGTAATCGAACTTTTCCTTCACTATTTTCGTGTTTTAGCTATTGTTCCGTGCAATTGATTTCGTACAATTGATTTGAGGTGATTGATTATTTGGAGAATTGAGTTTTGATTTGAATTAGCTTCCTTGTTAAATTAGTGGCTAATTTAGCGTTGAGTTTGATTTTGATTTGTAATTTGACTGTTTTTGTGAGGATTGCTGTTGATACTTGATTTGGAAATGTTGTGGAATTGCAACTGAGTAATTTTTGTTTTTGTTTTAGCTCGGCGAATGTCGGTTTTCTGAAGATGTTGTATGATCTTGTTTTGAGCTGATTCTATTATCATTTCCTAATTAAATCTCGTTGTCGCTTATTAACTTAGTTTGCTAATCAAAGGTCAAGGTAAACTTAAACAATTGACTAGGACGGGGAAGTAGGTGTTTTTCCCCTTATTTAAATCTCGTGTTGAAGCTTCACTAAGTTAAATAAATTGAACTGGTTGGGTGATTAATGTTTACTTACTAGAATTTGTATGTTTTGTTTTGAAAGCAATAGATTTGTAGTCGTGGTTCGATCATGTGTGCTTGGCCTTTGGCTTTGTCGCCATTCATTGGAAAAGCTCGTTCATATGATATTTTATACACCATTGAATCATAAACTTTCGGAAGATTTTTGAAACTAGGTTATATCTTACGAGTATTTGTAGCTTTAGAGACCAGAATTTGTATCTCAGCCGGTTTTCTGTTTCTTTCTCAAAATTTCTCTTTACTTTGGTTTTAGACTTTAATAAATTCATAGGCCACTTAGAAGCTCCTTAGATACGTCACTGATGTTGCTAAAGCAGTTCCGTGGAAAAATAAAACCTTTTACGAGGATTAGGAAGCAAAATTTTGGGTATGTTTGGGGATTTCAACCCCTTACTGGAGTTTGGGGAATGGTATTTGCTTCATGCCTTCACTGAAGCAAATTAGCCTAAATTGGTGTTTGGAGCCTTGGAAGTGTCCTTATCTAATGATCAGTCGACATCAACTTTTCCATGACTTCTCCACGAAGCTCTTTCTTTGAAATGTGCCATCTATGGACACCTGCACCATTTATGCACTCTGATCATCACTAAGATGCAGATATCGTAATAAGTTTTACGACTGTCACCTAATGATTCTTACATTTGGCAATGCATCTGTTAAAGTGTGCATATATAATGCACTAGCTTCTCTTTTTCTCTGTTTTTCGAGCTGATGCTACTATCATTTGCTGATGAAAATCGATGTCACTTATCTACTTAGTTTGCTGATCAAATTTGATTCAGAAATGCTACTATACATTGCTAATAATATCTCATTATCTAGTTTGAGTTTAAACATACTTCCATTGTCCTAGTCCTTTGTTTATTATCTTCAAAAAAATTACGCTCACGGAAAAAGAAAAGAAAAAGGTAAATAATTGATTAGGACAAAGGGAGCATAGGTTTTTTTTTGCCATCATTATATCTTGTGTGTTGAAGTTTCACTTAGTTAAATGGTTGAACTGGTTGGGTATTTGATGTTTTACTTATTAGAAAGCTTATGCTTTGTTTTGGAAATGATAGATTGAAGTTGTGGTTAATGGTTGGATCATTCCTGGTGTACCTTTGGCTTTGTCATCTTTTATTGGAACTTTGGGAGAGCTTGTCCATATCATTTTTTTTGCATGATTTAATCATAATGAATTTTACTTTTCGGGAAGATTTTTGAAGGTAGGCATTGTCACGCAGTTATTCAGCTGATTTATCTGTTTCTTTTTCAAAATTCATATTTACTTTTCCTTTAGAAGTTGATAAATCAATAGGTCCCTTAGGACTTTAAAAGTTCATTGGATACAGCACCGGTTTCGCTAAAACGTTCTGTGAAAGTAAAACCGTTATGAGGATTAGGTAGCAGAGTTTCGAGTATATTTGGGGATTTCAACCTGTTACTGGAATTGCAGTGTTTGGTGTGAAGACTACTAAGGCTTATGAGTTATGATGTACCCTTCAACTAGCACTTCAAGCACTGTTCGGGTACAGTCTTTGCTTCACTGATTTTGAATCATAGCCTATTAGGTGTTGATGATTAGGTAAATATAGTTTAGTAATTGGTGTTTGGAGCCCATGAGGTGACCCTATCTAGTGATCAGTCAATTCTGCGCTGTATCATCAAGACATTAACTTTTCCACGACATCTCCATGAAAGCTCTTTCTTTGGAATGTGCCACCTATGGACCATCACAATTTCTGCACTTTGATCATCAATGAGATGCAGATGTCATAATATGCTTTCCAATTGTCACACAATGATTTCTCCAATTGGGAGTGCATCAGTTTGAATGTGCTGTATATATTGCATCAGCTTCCCTTTCTCTGGCCTTTTTTTTTTTTTTTTCCTGTTGATCCTGCAAGTGATAGTTGTAATCTGTTAAGCAGAGGTTGCAATTCTTCTTTCCCTGAAAAAAAGGGAGATTCACTTAAGTGTGGAAGTTATGAAACTTGTGTTCTTCCAATCTAGTCCTTGAAATTTCCTTCCCCATATTTCCAGCTTTTACCCTTGTTCTTTGGTTCTAGTCTTTCTCTATTGCATACAGAGTCATAACATCCTTGGATCTTGCTGCATTGAAATTTTGCGTAATATTGAGGAGCTGGTCGTCTTACAAAATCATTATTTCTCAAAGAATCTGCTAATTTTCCACTACAATCTTGCTACTTTTCTCAGATTAATCTGGGGATATATCTGCACGAGTTTTCAGTCATGGTGGATAGAGCTATCGGAGGGTCTAGCATACAGGATGGCCAGATAGAGATGATGCTCCATAGGTAACTCTTTTTGTTTAACTTTATATTGAGTTCTTATTGCAGCTTACAGGAGCAGAGCACCACGTTTTCTCTTTCCTTAGTAATCTGGGTTTTTGCATTTGTAGGCGATTGCTCAAAGATGACGGCAGGGGTGTTGCAGAGGCCCTTTAACTAAACAGTTTGCACACGTGACAAGTGCATATGCTGAAATGTAAGAAACCTACTGTTGTCCTCTGTTACTTTATTACAGTTGAAACTTGAAAGTTGAAACTACTTGAATACTCGGGAAAATCTGTCCCAGCCTCCACCCCAAAGTGGGAGCTATTCTTGATTAGTCTTCTTTTCGCAGTTCCTTAATATTAGGCTGTGGAGTTGCATCTTTATTGCTTGATGATTCTGTACGATAAAATTTACTTGTTTACCAGATACTGTAGAACAATGAAAGTAAGATTGTATTTTGACTTTTTACGTTCGAGATACGAGCTAGTGCTATGGTAGAGTTAGCAATTTCCTATGGTAATATCTCCTGAGGGCTAGAGATTAAAAGAGCAGCTAGACAGTTGCAAGAAATGGACTTTGCAAAACACACTCTTTGGAACTTGCTAGTGAATGTGCCTTATAATACATACTCTCTCCTCTACTCTATGTTCTTCCCACTCCTTGAGGAATCCCACTATCTTCTTCCTCTTTCATTTCTTTCCCTTTTGAACTTTAGAGGCTAAGATGACCAAATTGTCCTAATAATAACACGACTACAAAGGTTGTCGTTCTTAAACCAAATATTGAATCATCTAAACCACCCATTACTAACTAATTCACCCTTAACCATAAATGCCTCGCCCTTATTCCTCCCACCCAGCTATGTCACCGTGGAATGCTCTTCTCTAATTCTCCAATGTGGGATCCTTAAACTTGGAACTCATATGGGTTGGAGCTTATTCTCCCACTCTGATAATCCCTAGATCTAGGGTTGTTAAAGTCAAGAATAGGGTTTAGGTGGTGAGTAGGATCGACAGTTTTGAGCGCAGTTCCGAGTGGCATCCAGGTGATGTCACCTGATGGTTGGTGGCAACGCACGGTGAATTGCAGGTTTGAGAGAAGTGGCAATTGAGTAATACCTCCTGACAAAAACAATTATACCAAGTCCAAAACAAGCTCAAAGTAGTCATAGGCATATATGTCTGCTTGTTGACTTCCTGTTTTTGGGTAAAGGGAGCTTGGAGCCACAAGGGTAGTTTTGATGATAACGGGTTTCAAACTCAGATCATGAGTACCATCATCACCACTCTATATGACGTTACCGGCAACTGTTAATTTCCTATGCCCTCCCTATTTCCTTACATGTCGGCAATTCATTACTAGTATGACTACTTACTAGTCATACACTCTTTCTTTTTTCTTTTTTTATTTTTTGCAAGAAGTTGGAGCCTATCTTATTTATCCATTATGGGTAAAAAAAGGTCATCTCTTACAAAATAATATCCGCAAAACCCCTCAGGTATTTAAATGATGTAGAATCTCCTGATGAAAGGAACACTACATCTGATGCTTAATTCGAGTGCAGACTATCAATTTAATTTTCTGCAGTGGGAATGAAGCATCATGCTCAATCCCTCTAAATAGTCTTCCATTTCTTTCCTCCCATATGTCTCCCAGAAAACCAGTGAGCCTTCCAATGTGTACTATTCCTCTTATGAGAGCTCCATTGCAGCTCCCTTCAAAGATTAGAAGTCCTAGCTCAAAATTTAAGCCAATTTAAAACCAGTTTCCACAAATCTGCTGCGTACGTACATCTGAAACATAGATGGGAGTGTGATTCTGCATCAACTTTGCACAGAATGCACCTATTAACAATTCTATAACCTGTACACTTTTACAGCAAAGTTGATCAACTGTTAGAAGCTTCATCTGAGCTGCAATGACAGTGATGAAACTATGTCTAGGCAAAGCAGTCCTGTCCCAAACTGTACGAGCCCAACAAACTCTAGGTTGATGATGCCTAAGCAGATCATAAGCATCTCCTACCTGATATTTCCCATTCTTAACACAAGAATAGAGAAGTGTTCTTGCATTATGAATGTTGCCAGCCACCTGAATCAGTTCATTCCTAATTTGGAGAATGCTTCTCCAGCTTTCAGCATGAAAAGTTCTAAGATTAACATCCAGATTGTACCATGTTTAATATTGTAAGCATAATTCCAGTGACACCAAGCAGTATCAGGTCTTTCCTCAATTCTCCATATCCACTTGCATTTGAGACTTTTATTCTAAGCCAAAGTTTCTTTAATGTTAAACCCTCCTTCACAATAAGGAACACAGCTTGATCTCCAACTGTAAGTATCAATTTCCTGCTCCCATCTGCAACATTCCACAAAAAGTTCCTACAAAACTTGTTGATCAACTTTAGGACACCTTTTGGAATCAACGAAGTAGTGCACCAGTATTGTTACAACCCAAAGATGATAGAATTTATGAGTTGTATCTTCCCTGCATATGACAGTAGTTTGGTTGACCAGTGGTTCAGAGAGTTCTGAATTTTGTGCATCAAATCACCAAACATATGAATACTCAGCTTACCATCATTCAAAGGTACTCCCAAAGGAAATTTTCTATCCAAATATCCTGTATTTGAGAGTATTTCCTCCTTATCTTTATTACTTACACCTCCCATATAGATGTTTGTTCTCTCTGTATTTGCATAAAGTCCAGACAATTGAGCAAATAAATCCATTGTTTGAGTAACAACCTTAACTGACACCAATTTAACAAACATCATCAAATCGTCAGCAAATATTAGATGGTTCAAGGTCAGTCTACTGCATTTAGGGTGGAAGAACGCTTGAGGTTTCTTTGTGGTTCTTCTCAGTTCTCATGTATCTTGGAAATTTTTTCATACTAAGGACAAAGACAAAAGGAGAAAGAGGGTCTCCTTGTCTTAGTCCACTACTCCACTATCACCTCATGCTAAACCATGTTGATGTTAAACAACCCTCCAATTACAATATTTTTCAGGGAAGTTTAGGGAGTGAAGCATTTGCCCTATAAAATCCCATTGGAGAGTATCAAAAGCTTTGCGAATGTCTACTTTGATAAGGCATCTAGGAGATTTTCCTTTCTGCCCATACCCTTTCACCAAAGACTGTGTTAACATTATGTTTTCAAAAATACATCTGCCTTTAACAAGGGCAACCTGTTCTTTACCCGTGAGGCTAGGCAGCAGAGGCTGAAGTCCGGCACAAAGGATTTTGTGAGTTGTCTTGTACATGACAGTACAACATGCGATAGGTCTGTAGTCAAGCATAGTAATTAGCCTGTTTAGCCATTTTACCTGTTTTGAAAAATTCCTTAACAGCAGCACAGAAATCCTCCTGAATAATACTCCCAAGAATTCTTAAAGAAATAAGCAGAAAAACCATCTTCACCAGGACTTTTATCAGAATCATTAGAAAATGGAGCTCTTCTAATTTCCTCAGTGGTTATGTCTCTACAAAGAGTATTCCAATCCCCTTCATCAACACACCTCCCTTCTTTAATGATCTCAGTGTCTATCAATCCAGTTTCAGATTTAACTCCCAAAAGCCCTTTATAATTAGCATAAAAAGCTTCATTAACAGCTTCTGTACCCTCTTGCAAATCCACCATCTTTATTCAAAAATCTCCCAATTAGGCTCTGCTGGTTTGTAGCTGCAATTCTTGAGAAAAAAATACCTAGTTGAGGCATCATTTAGCTGATTTTTTTCCAACTTAGCCCTCTGATTTAGAGAACTCATCTCAGCCTTCTTCAATCTAATGTAATTTCCAAGATTTTCCTTCTCCTTTAACAAATTGACATCATGAGGAACATGTTGAAGTAGAATTTGACAGTCTTTCAGTTCCTTATCTGTCCTCCTCACTAACTCAGTTATGCCATCATAGTTGTGTTTATGCATAGCTGTAAGTTCCATCTTTAACCTTTTGAGCTTTGCAAAAACTTTGAACATAGCAAATGCCTGAACTGGTTTATTCCAGCTTTCATTTACCAACATAGCATGTCTAAAATCCTCAGCCCAACAGTTTAAGAAACTAAAGCTCTTCCTATGTCTGAAATGCTCCTGAACACTCACAGGAGTCACAGGTAATGGTGAATGATCAGAAATTCCCGAAGGCAAAGTGTTAACTTGAGTATTAGGATAATCAGTTAACCACTCAGAGTTAACCAATACTCTGTCCAATTTGGACCAAACTTGATCTCCCACTTCACGCTTGTTGGTCCAAGTATAATCACAACAAAAACATTGCTTATCCTCCAGTGTACTGTCAAAAAATCATTGATTAAAAGCAAAAAACTCACTCACAGAAGGCGGATTTGGACCCAATCTTTCATCCATATCCCTGACTATATTGAAATCTCCCAACACTATCCAATTGGTGACTTTACTAGAAATGTCTCTTAACTCATACATACATACACTCTTTCATGATATACTAATTTTATGTTCTGCTTCATTTCGCAGGTCTACGGAAAACTTTATTTCAGAATTGACCCTCTTGGAGAGGTTGCGAAATGGAGGCATGCATTTGGTCAACAACTTTACTCTCCGTTTCTCTTGGCATTCAGGGAGCAGGTGGAAAACATAAAATCTCATGGTAGCAACTGGCAACTGCTGTAATATTTTGGCCTTTCGAGTCATTTTTTAACAGACATGATGGTGTTACAGGATGAAGATAAATGGCAGAATTCTCATGAACCCTCCTTTACAGGCATTGATCCATCTTACACTTTTCCTGAAAATGTTGCTATTATAATGCTCCAGGTAACAGGCACTTCATATGATGAGTTATTTTATTGTGTTTAAGTATTTATGTACAGTAGATATTTTTTATTCTCCTGCCATTATTTAATAATTAATTTACGTTAAATAAACAGGAACTTGCTGATGGAAAAGTCTTAGTTCAGCTAGCACATCTATATGAGGTCCGTCCTTAGCATCTGTCTCTAGTTCACCTGCTTAAAGCTTAACTGAGTATTCCAGGTTAAATTTATCTTTGGGGAGCGGATATATAATAGCCAGCTTTGGATATTGAATTTTTCAATGTCGAGCTCGTGTCGTGCAAAACTTTTTTGTACTGTACTATATTTGTGTTCCTTGTCCGTACCTTCTGATCTTTATGCTTTATCCAATCATAGGTATTTAATACCCTGTTCTTGCCTGGTTGTGACTAAAGGTTGGAGAAGATACGGAGCTGTCAAGTATGGCAAGTGTCGAGCTCAAAAGACTTTTTCCGACAAAGAAGGTAAGAGATTTTGTCCACCAGCAGGTCATGAGTCAATATTATTATCGTACTGATGTATTTACCTTCATCGGTTGGAAGTGAAACACTTGAGTCGACATTCAAAATATTCATCATCATGTAAATATATAAAATATTTTAAATTATTATGGTCAGATGGAGCAACAATTATCCAACTCATATAATAAGAGGTTACTTCCTATTTATAAGAAAATTTGAGTCTTTTGATTTAAGTTAAATCGGTTGAATTCAGTTCAGTTTCGTTCCAGCTTGGGTTTACTTTGGGTATGCCAAATTTGGTCCAATTCCGGTT
The DNA here is from genome assembly GCA_028566215.1 of Silene coronaria. Lineage (NCBI taxonomy): Eukaryota > Viridiplantae > Streptophyta > Magnoliopsida > Caryophyllales > Caryophyllaceae > Silene > Silene coronaria. Next base: position 8,243 of record JAOWBH010143667.1, on the reverse strand, counting down.
CTATTCAGGTTGAATCGGGTAGTGAGTGCAATTTAAGTCACTCATTTTAACCCTTATGCTTTGGATACAGTCAGCATATGCAGATAATTTTTCAAAGTTTGGGTATATTTCCTGTATGTTGTCCAGGTCATTGGGCATGCGTTAATGGCCTTTCGGGTCAATGTTTAGGGCTTACAGGTTGGGTCAAATAGGCCTGAGCTCAGTCATTTTTAGTCCTCTCTGTTATTTTATATGTACAGATGAGCAATACGCATAATACCTCAAACCGAGTCACTCTTTTTAACCCTTAGAAACCGGTTATCGCTGGTCATAAATCCCGTAAATCCCTTAAACACTTCCTTCTCATGCAAGAACTTAAGGGCAAAGTTGTCATTTAACAACATTATACATAGTTGACCAACATAGCCTCATTTTAAGGTACCTAACATGGAAAATTACAATATACAAATGTCTCACTACATTAGGAATGTTCAGACCTCAGATCAACTTGCAAGTTGCAAACTAAAACTTGTAAATTAAAATTGTAAAATGGCTGCAAAAAAGCAGCTGCTACAACTTTAGGATGGTGCATAGGGAGACACAGCCTCTGGCCACTGTTGCTACTATGGACTCTATTTTTGGAGTCTTTTGCTAAAAGTTTGAGAAAAAGAACACACAATAATATGTCTTCAATAACAATTCAACACTTCCTAGTTCCTACTGATATCTTCAATAACGATTCAACACTTCGAGTCATGTTCAATTCTGGTTTGGTCTACTTGGGATTTCAAATTGGGCTAGTTTATGTCCTGTCTTAACTTCAATGACTCGGTGATTGTTAAATCCTGATAAATACTTGTATTTTAATGTTCTAAATTTGACCAGATTGGCAAAGTGATCGAGACAAGCTTATCGGCCAATAAAGAGCGTACAGAAATGGTGAAGAAGAGATTAGTATGGAAGTCAGAAGGTGCCTCTGCTAAGGAACACCCGTTAGTTAGGGGAGGACCAATTGATCCGGCTAACCTGGTTGTACAACTCGCCCCCATGGAAATCCGTACGTTGCTCATTGAATTCAACCCATCTCCCGCAAAATCATTGACATGCAGAAATAGTTCATTGGTGGCCACCGGAAATCCATAATTTCAATTTAGCTTTGGACGAAGTTATACTGGCTAGAGTTTTGAGTGTGTTACGAATAAAATGTGTATAATTGTATCAATATGTTCCTTTGTAACTAGAATAAATTGAATTGGGAGGCATTTTGAACCTTTTGGCTGATCAATTGCTGGCTAATCTAATGAGATTACTGTCCAAATTTTACTAATTTCCTTCCACAAGCTAAATAAGAGTGAAACCAGCAAGTTTAATTTAACATAATGCTCATACTACTTACCTATGACTTCCTTCAAATCTGACAAAAAGATTCAGATGATTTTAACCGAGTAAAAAATGTAAAAAATCATACTCATAAATTTAACCCTTTATTTTTTATAATGTTTAATTTAACATAATGCTTTCTCTCTTTAAATGATTGTTTAATTTAACATCATTACCTTGTTTAACATACAACATATCTAATAATATTAAAAAAAAAAAAACATAAAAATAATAAATTAACAACAAGAAGGTTCAACAATCCGAATTAAAGTTTCACTGGTGTAGATGTTGCATACATGATATACTCATACAAAATTTGTAGCAACTAACTAATAATTAGCCTAATAATTAGCCAAAATAACAGTAACCTAATTAGCTCCACTTCCTTAAATAATATTACCTACATGAACTAATTCATGATTTAAACAAAAGTTATCATATTCCTCGGTTAAGTCATCACTCCTATATTTACCCATAATAATAATAATAATAATAATAATAATAATAATAATAATAATAATAATAATGATGATGATGATGTCTACCTCCTCTTCCTTCACCATCCTACTCCTTCTTCTTCTTCTCCTCACCATTAGTCAAGTCATTAGCTTTGTCAAAGACATCAGCAAATAACTTGACAATGGTTACCAAGGTTTTGAAGGATTTGGGAAGGAAGTTTTTGGAGCACTCAATGAAGCAAGGTAATAGCTTAAGCAAAAGAGAGATCCCCTTTTTCCACACAATTTCAGCAAGTATGGATACTACTATGACCAACAACAATGTACCTGCCAAATGGCCTTTGTAGGGGCTGTTCTTGAGGTCAGCCATTAATGTGGATAAAGAGGTAGTAGTTGTGATTTCGGATTTTTTGGAAACGGGGTTAATGGTGATGGGTGGAGGGAGATGGTTATTAGGAGGAGAGTCGCAAGTGGTAGTGATGGGAATAGAAGGAGACTTCCTGGAGAAATAGAATTTGAGAACAAGCTTTGGTTTGACAGTGAGGTTGAGTGCCATTGTTAAAGCCATGATGTAAAACAGAGTGAGTGAGGAAGCAGAGAGAAGTGAGATGGAAGATATAAATTAAAGTGCACAGTGTTATGGTATCATATCACTCATTTTATAGTGGTCATCGCCCATCGGTCCCACCTTAAATTAATTAGTCTAGATTTGTTCTTTTCAATCATTTAAACACACAATTAACGAGTCAGTATCAGTTAGTAACGAATCGGTCATATCGGGTTCGGATTGTTTCGGGCAAAGCGTCTTGCTTGTGAGAGGGCAACTATTCGTCACAAGCTTGTGACGGATAGTGCCCGTCGCAAGTGAGAATTTGTGTGTGTCGGGTCAGCGATGGATTTGGGTCGGTTACGGTTGTGGGGTCATGAGCGGTGGCAAGTCGGGCCAGGTCGTTAGCGGGACAGTATCGAGTCCGGTTATATCAACATATACATTATTTTCTCTTATTTATTTGGTTTTTTCTTATTTTTTAGGAAAATCCAAAAGGGGTTAATTTATTACTAATCGATCAGAAACAATAATATCTACTATTTGATTCGGAAAGTTTTCCCTCTAAATATGCCTTATCCGACTAACATGCGACCAAGAGACATGAGAAAAATCATTACATAACAAAAAAAAATCTCGTCTGAGATCAAGTGGAACTCATGACACCTTCGTTGCTCTTGCGATGAGCTTCGATCAACACCTAACAATCACTTCGACAACAACCTCTGTGCATCCCATTGCCCGAGCCATCTTTAAGCCTTCAGCCATACGCGGTTCCATCTCCCCCCTTCTTCTAACTGACAAGCCTCACCCCGTCTCTCCCTCCCTAACACGACAAATAGCCCCAATTCCCACCCCCACACCCTCCTTTACCCCCCGCATCTACATTAATTTTCATAGCATTCGCACACGGTTTCTTTCAGCCTTACTTCTCCCTTCTGCTCATCGTACTCTTGCTGCCAACGATCTCCCCGTCCGCTGATGCGTGCCTTTTTGTTGCATTTATTTACATGTTTGACACACATTTTTATGAGCTTATTTGATCATTTCATTTTATTTCCTCCCGTATTTGCTACTTTGGGTGTGTTTCATGTCTCATGTAGGTTTGAGACTCACTTGTGCAGGGAGAAGCTAAAAGGAGCTTAAACGAACTTGGGAGAGCAAGAAATGGAGTTTTATACATGATGTCTATTAACTCACCGCCGTTAGACATTGCTCATACGACACAGACTCCATCAACATTGAAGATTTTGCTCTCTTGTCTATCGACAAGTACAAATTGTCTATTGACCAAGCTTTGCTGTCTATCGACTACCACCTACTGTCGATCGACCTAATGCATCTTTGAACGACACAGTGAATGCAATTTGGAGAGTTTTCTTCCTATGTCTATCGACAATCTCAAGCTGTCTATTGACCTCTACACTTTGTCGATCGACACTCCTCTATTGTCGATCGACCAACTACACGTTTAGACGTTTCTTCGCTTGTTTTATTTCCTTCTTTTGGGCTTTAGGGTTCGCTTGAATGTGGTAATAATTACTGGAGTAATAGACTTCAAATGAACTAAAAAATGGAGGAAAGTGATGAAGGTTGAAGATAGAAATGGAGAAGAAAGTATAATAATCCCTCTAAGTGAGTAATAGTTACTCCTCTCCCCCTCAAGGAATGGATTACTTCCATATGGAGGTAATATTTCCTCCTCTACTTCCTATTTTCACCCTTTATAACCACCACTAACCACCCATCTCCTCCCATTTCTTCTTATTTTAGCCCTTATTACTCTAGTAATTGTTACTCCCATTCCAAGCAAGCCATTAGTATAAAAGCCTATTGTAATCTTATTTGAGGTTATGCACACTCTTGAAAACATTATTACGTAGAATTTTCTCTAAAACTTTTAGATCTAGAAATTGAATCTTTTCTCTACTTTTCTCTACTTTGCTCAATCCTTTGGAAATCTATTTGGTATTTAATTCAATTCTTTTTTTTTGTTCATCTTAATTGTTTAATTTCCTTTATTTATCTTTTCATCTTCATTAGTATTAGTATTAATTTATGTTCATTTCTCTTTCGTTGAATTCCATTATGAATCCTCTTTATTTCATATCTATTTCAATTATTATTGTTATTATCGACATGAATAGCTAAATCTCTTGCGAGGATATAGGGAATCCATGGAAAGTTAAGGGTCGCCAATTGGGTGATTACGTTAATTTATCTTATTAGTTATTTGAATCATTTAATTTAAGAGTAATTGATTAAAGGCCACAATTGATTGTTTGGTTTGGTAAATCCCGAGCTAAGACCGAAAGACCGATGAGGATTAGTCCCGTTGAAAACATTAGAATACCATAGTAAGTCGTGAAAACCCGCTAAAAGTATTTTAGGGTGAATATCGACCCGAGAGGACCTTTTCACTACCCTTTAAACGGTAATTTATTGAGACTGACCTTTGACCCGTAATGTTCCATGGTGAACTGACAATCCTAGTCTTCGTTCTCCATATTTTTACACCTTTATGCACTCTCTTTTAATCCTATTTATTTAATTGTTTTAGTTAGTAAACGAAATCAAACAAAACTTCGTGTTTACTCGACATTCTAGTTTAACAAATAGTTTATTATGTCTTCCTGTGGATACGATCTCGACTTTCCTAGCCATATAAGTCAGAGTACATTTGTTTATTTTTTATAGGTTCTTGGTGAAACGGTAAAAATAAGGCACGTACCATACTCGAGTCCCAACCACTTCTATCAACCCTCCAAAGTTCCGCTACCATTATATTTTCATCCGCATTACCTATAGGGGACATAATCCTCCTAGATTGAGTACCTGGCAACCATGGGTCCCTCCAAACACACGTACTCATCCCCTTACCAAGACTCCTCCATATTCCCATATTCATTACCTTCCTCGCTTCCCATATGCCGCCCCATGTATAGCTTGGATTTGTACCAAGCTCTAACACCCCCAATTATCCGGCCAAGATAATTGAAGGGTTAATTATCATCTCGGTTTCCTGAGGTAGTGATTCCAAAACTCCAATCAAAGAACATTTTATTAAAATAAATGTTTAATGCGTTACATAAATGAAATATACAATATACAAATAGTGAATACAACTCGGCTAGGTCTAATCATCAACCTAGTGACTATGTACTCGACTCCAAGTCCGTAGCGCGGCCCGAACCCGATCATGCTATATATAAACCTATAAATCAAACTACTCCCCATATGATTGGAAATATCATATGGATCAACACAGGTCACCCCGAAAATAGGTGACAAACACACAATACACAAAACGTCAATTTCAATAATATAAATACACGTGAGTGACGATAGGCATGATTATGATATGCAACATGATTATGACATGCAACTATGAATGCATCATAATGATTATACCTGAGTCTCCAACACCTCCAACACCGATGCTAGGGACACACCCACGGCACTCACAAACTCTGTGACGACACCGCATCACCGATCATCCCCACAAACAAGTGCCGGGACGCACCCAAGTACTGGGCCCAAGCGCTAACCGGACCCCTACCCGACGTTATGGCGCACCGTAAGTCTCTCCCTACTCAAGCTATTAATGTGCACATCCCTATTGGGGTGGGAAGCCCCAATAGGCGACCTCAGCGTAAGACGGCCCCCCAACCGTCTTACGTCTCCTCAACAACTGTAACACAATCACCACTCCACCAACCACCTACAACATCCAAAATCAAACACATGTACAATATGCTACAAATGCAACAACATATAATCCGACTCATGAATCATAAATCTCAGTATGCCATCGTGCTCATATCAACAACTATTCTTTATCATACACAAATGCACTTCCAACCACAATATGAGACCAATCAACAATTACCAAATTAATCATGATATGGTACAATTATGCCAACAACAAGAGACTAACCACCATTCCCTTATACACTTTATAAAGCAACCCAACCATCATAATTATCCTTTAATGATGCCATTATTCACTAATCATGCATGTTATAATACATGTGCCCTAATTATGTGAAACCAATTACAACATTAACAACAACACACAAGACAACATTAACAACAACACTGACAACAACATTAACAACAATATTAACAACAACATTTTACCACACCATTATTATTGAAACCGAGTATGATTAACTTACCTTTTAGCATACTCCATATGCAAATCCAAGACAACAAGAATCTGTCTCATAAACCTTCTTATCCTACAATAGTCACATAATAACTATCACAATACATCTTATACTATTATACTAATTAAAACCCCTTATTATTACCCTTTAATTACCCATTAAACTAATTAAAACCACTAATTAAAATAAATCACAACCCCCCCTCCCAAAGTTAGGGTTGGGACAATAATAAAGAGATTAAGGAGTAGATCTATACTTACAAGGTGAAATAAGCAAGGGAAGGATGAAAGTGGATGATAAATCTTCAATTAAAACATGAATCTTCAAGAAAGATGATGTGAATGTTTAGAGAGAGTTTGAGGGAGGTAGAGAGGGGGTTTTAGGGATGAGAAATGAGGAGGAAAAACTGATTTGGAGTTTATATAGTAAGGCACAATAACACAAAGCCCATACGTGGAAACATGTCTGAAAAGTGAGCGCTCGGTCGAGTGCCACGGTTCACTCGGCCGAGTGGAAAGTGGATCAGAAATTTTGTCCAATGGTCACTTGGTCAAGGCACTCGGTCGAGTGCAGGGCCACTCGGTCGAGTGCCATATCTTACTCGGTCGATTGCAGGACAGCGAAAATGCGGGGTATTATAGTTGGTGGTCATTGTTGTGGTTCCGTCCCCTTGTGTTGGCAAACTCATTTCTGGTTGTCTGTCGTGGTCTATTTGGTGGTGATGCCACATTTCTTGATTGGAGTGGGTCAGTTTTGGTGTTGGTGTCTTGTTTGAGATGTGATCGGGGTGGTTTAAAGTGGGTTGGACGAGGTGTTGGCTGGATGGCTTCGGTGGTCTAATACACTTCATTCATGCTGTTGATTTATTCTCTGTTTATTTTAGTAATAACATCTCGATGTTATGGGTGTCATGTCCCGTAATCATTGAGGTGGCTCGTTAGTTATGGGTGTCTTGTCCCTTAACCTTTGGGGTGGTAGTTAGTCGGATTATTTTCGTATTAGTAATGGTGATTGTAGCATTGCATCCGATTTTTGTTGTGCCCATCTCTTTCCGGCCTCGGGAAATGGCTTTGGCTAGTAGGTTGTTCAAGTTGTTTTCTCTTTCGCTACATTTCTTCTTACTCGCTTATCTTGGCTACGACTTTCTTGTCAAGAGAGATGATGTTTTAAAGTGTAGGAGTTTTATCTCCACTGGAGGCAGGCCTTCCTGGTCTGCATTCCACATTTCCTTTATACGTCTCACTGGCGTAAGTGCACTTTGCTCACTCTTAATGGTCCAAGAGCCTCGTTGGTTTCCTGATACTGTGTATTATAGCCGATGGATGAATCTCCGAGACATTTTTTCGTGTCTTGTCGACGATATTTCTCTGAATCTAAAAGGAAAACAAGTTGTAAGGTTTTGTTCGATCATATGGCGAATTTCGAATCGACCCTTCAAGTATGTAGAGAATGTAACACCCCCAATTACCTGGTCAAGGTAATTAAGGGCGCTACCATCTCGGTTGCCCGAGGTAGTGTTTCAAAACTCCAATTCAAGAACATTTTATTATGAATACAATTTAGGTCATTACAAAACATGAATGAATATGAAATAAATACAACTCGTCTATTCTACAACCTCTATATCATATCCACTACTCGACTCCATCCTCGTAGTGCGGCCCCATCCCGAATGCAACACGACAACCTGAAAGTCAACTGCTCCCCATA
>JAOWBH010143636.1:0-13036 GCA_028566215.1 Silene coronaria | reverse complement strand
AAGAGTTCGTTTTTCGATATCGAATTTCTTCAACTTGACTATTGTACAGTTTCTGCAAAGTTTATTCTCATTCTTTTTGCCTTAATTCTTCAGTTTAATTTGTCCCTAGTCGATTTTAATTCGTAGTTTGTGTAATTTGTGTAATTTGTCGATTTTCGCCTTTAAACTCGATTTCCATCGCTTATAATTCGCATTCATGAGAATCGTAGGTATTTCCACATGTAAGAATTTGCTAAAACACTTTCTTCGACTTGTAGTAATGATTAATCAATTAAATCAACCCAACGAACCTAACAAATTGCGATTCTGACTTTCACAGTCAGAAACAAACCCGAGAACAGACGCACCAAGGGATGTGCCTCTTCCAGAGGGCGCATCACTGGCTGCGCCTGTTCTGTGCTAGTTTCTGCCTCTGAACTCTAAATTGTTCGACCTAAATTATACTGTTTTGTATATAATCGACTAATATAAAGTAATATCACCTAATATTCACGTTATTTCATAACTTTATTTAATTTAATTTAATTTATTCATTTAATTTAATTTATTCTTTTATCCTTTTCAAAACCTCTTTTTGGCATCCTCATGACATAAATATACCGTTCACATTTCAATTGTATTTATTTATTGTATCTCACATGTAATTAATATTAAATCCCGATTCGACCATTAATCTTTATTTGTTTAATTCACCGACGTAGATTAACAATTTACATTTTCAAAATAACGGATGTTGCATTGCATGCATTTAACCAACGAAATATCAACTATTAACGAACTTCCCAATCATTAGTAGAGGCCGCTATCGAGGCGGGAAAGGTTAGATGTTCGATTAAAGAGATTCCTAACACGTACCCTTACTCCTTAATTTAAATCTCAGTGAACATCCGTGTTTGCGGTCATAACGAGACTCATTCTAGGCATAGAATGCTAAGGGTAACGAGTTCTTGGTGTTCATGTCACTACTTTGTGTCTTGACATGACATGAATTATTCGAACGGTTCCAATTTTCACAAAAATTGGTGGCAACTCCATAAATGCAGGCTTGTTCAACCTTTCATCGATTTTCTAAGCCTTACAAATTGGTAACAACCCATGATGTGCTTTGCTCTCAAGGCTCCGTGGGAGATGTGCCGCCGATTTGCCATAATCGGAAGCGTGGGTAATCAGAAGCGCGGGTGGCCTGTGTCCACTGTTTGGCGACTCCGCTGGGGATGATACGTTAAACTTAGTCTGACATGACCCGTGTTGAAACTTGAACGAGATTGGGGATATTAGTTAATATGCGACAATTGTTGGTTTTTATTACTCGAACTTCCTAGATCGTTTTATCTAGCCTTCTTAAGGTCTTAACCTACCTTATTCAACCAATTGTCACATCTCCTATTGTTTCTAGTGATGGATAGCGATTGATGTCAACTACACCGCGATACTTACTCATGTTTGTATCAAGAGCATTTACTACTCGTGAGAATAGAACTAGGAATCAACCTTACTCATGTTTGGCTCGAACTTCTCTACAGATCGGAGTTTAATTACGTGGTGTGGCAACCACCCTTATAAACCAAAACCTGTGTATATCATTTTGCATACCGTTATAATGCATGTTCCTATGTATACATGATATGTGATTTTCGAGTCTAATTTTTATCACCCTTTGTAAACTAAATAATATCAAAAATTTTGTAAATACAAATCTATTTCAATTTTTTTTTAAAAAAGACAAAATTTCAAGTTTAAAAAAAAAACAAAAAAAAAGGGGAAATTTTCATAAATTCAAAACTCAAAAAAACAAAAACGTTTCTCTTAAAAAATAAAAACCAATTTTCAAAATTTACAACTTGTAAATTAAATGGGCTCTATTTAGTTCAAATCCAACTAGTTTAAATTCGAGTAAAAACTCTGTGAGGTTATAAGCCCGTCTTTCTTTACATTTTGGGTCGCCAAAATTTGATACGAGTTCATAGGCGTTTCACCATCATTTTGAACTCCCAAGTCTAATCACCTCAAGTTACATCCCGAAAGGTCACACACAATGACCAATTAGGCAACACATTTCAATACGTTAGGAGTCTTAAATTTCTTGTCGCTCTATCAAGCATCATGCATACCACTCTAGTGCCATACACGCGCACACCTTGTGGTACACATCGAGTCAGTTTTGTCACAAACAATGACCAGTTAGGCAAAACATGTCAATCGTCACGCACACCACTCGAGTGACATTGACGCGCGCACCTTGTGGCACACATCGAGTCAGTTTCGTCATACACAATGATCAGTTAAGCAAACCTTGTCAAGCATCCCGCATACCACTCGAGTGTCATACACACGCACACCTTGTGGTACACATCGAGTCAGTCTTTTTCGTGTCTTGTTCTCGTATAAGTTATTTCCTGTACCCATTGTTTGTCGCCTTTGTTTGCGTGATATCGTGACAAATCGAGTTGTAATGCGCGTCATTTCTGTCGAGTAGGAATTCTTTAAATTCTATCGACCGTCAACAACATCACGAAGCATATCAAGCCACAACCACTGTGTCTCTCCAAGAAGTTTATGCCATGTATCTACAACTTCAAGCTACTGTTGAAGATTTGTGCATTCGTGTCATCACTCTAGAAAATGGGACTGTGAAAATGAACAGACCACCAAAAGCCGCTAGTCTAAGCCGTCCAAAGCCAAGCTCTTGCAATATTCGTCCTTCTTAGAAATCAGGCACAACCGAAAAGAAACCCGAGAAACACCAAAAGGTATTATATGATTTAGGTATGACTTATGCCAAAACATTGAAAAAACTATCTGTCCAAGGAAAGCTACAACAAATTTGTCCAACTCCAGATCCACCTCTAGAGAAACAAGTAAACCTCTGGAAGGGCAATTCATATTGTCAATACCACCAAGGTGGAGGCCATGATACAGAGGAAAGCTTTTGTCAAAAGCATATCATACAAGATATGATCGAGAGTGGCGAGATACCATTACCACCTCCCATTGATCAAACTGGGAAGATTGACCCTCTTGGGTCCGCTATCGTTAGCCAAGATCCAAATCCATCCAAAGGTTGCTCCCATCTTCTCGCTTCTCTAGATGATGAGGGAATCAAATGCTCAAAGAGAATGATGCCGTCCAAAGTGAAATGCTCATGCTTTTTGTTGCCATCAATAATTCATTTTCCAAGCTATAAGGCTCTATCGGCGATATCAACACCCGAATTTCCAACATGGAGAGTAAGTTCATCACGCTTCAAAAATAAGTTACCGAGATGGGCAAAGAGGTTGATGCGCAAAAGGTTGCCTAAACAAATCCTAAAAGTGACAATTTCAAAGAAAGGGCACCAACATATGCATATTCTACTCCAAGTTCTCCCCATGCCACACATCCCTCTTATCCGGGAAGCGAAATTGTCAAAGCCAACATCATGGAGGCTTCGCCAAACAAATTTGGAAATCCACTAAGTTCATTTACCAATTTAGGCATGCCTTATGCCTTGGCCTTGAGCAAATTAACCTCTTTGGGTCTTCTACATCTTATTGGTCGGTCCCCAGAGCCAAAACCGGAAAAGAAGAATCGATTTTGGGACTGCAGTTCATATTGTTAATATCATCAAGGCAAAGGGCATGATACCGAAAAATGTTTCAAGCTCAAGCATGTCATACAAGATAGAATTGAGGATGGCAGAATCTCTGTCTCACTCCTAACTAATTTAGACCCAGAAATTGAGCAACCTCAAAAAAATTTCATTGGCAAACAATGGACCCTCCAGCAATCATTTGGTGAAAAGAAGGAAAACTGATTCACGAATATCCGATCATTCGGAAGAGGAGTTATCGGTCCCAAATGTAATCAGTTGTCTTCATCCAAATTATGATTCTCACTTGAAAAGTGACATTAAAACCATCGAAGAACTATCAGCAGAAATTGCTCGCATCGATGAAATCATTCAAGGAGGTTCGTCTTCCACACCATCTCCAAGTTAGCAAACTGTCCACATTACCAAAGTGAAATTGATGGAATCTTCCTAAGAAAGGGTCATGCACCCGCCAAGGCCATCCATCATCGAGCTTGGGTATGCCCTATACCATTGCCTATAGAAGACTCGCTTCCAAAGGAATAATCCGGCCGATGGGTCCGACTTCGGATCTTAGTCCCGAGAAGAGGAGTCATTTTTGTGATGGATCTCATCTATATTGTCTTTTCATATAGGGCGTGGTCACGACACAGAGAGATGTTTCAATCTCAAATTTTCCATTCAGTATATGCTCGGTCATGGCATGATATCTTTATCAAGCCTAGAACCTTTAAAAGAGAAGAATGACCCTCGTGGGTGTCTCGCTCTTCTACAGCAGGAAAATCTCCTAGACTATTATCCTCCTAGTATTCCCAACAATGAGGATGAGTTTCTCAAATGGACGAATGCTCAAACCCAAATTTCAAAGCCAGATGCTGGAAGAGGAAATGTTCAAGCATGGGCCGATGATTACGAGTCTGAATCTAGGATTGAGTCAGAGTCCGAGTCCGAGTCCTAGGCTTTCTATCCCATAATACTTTAGTGTCTGTTCTTTTTCATACTTTGTGACAATCTGGGGGCTGTCCCATGATCCAAGTATTATGCTCGACTCTATATTCAATATTAATCGTTTCAATAAAAATACAATGCAATTTCCAATTCACATAATCTTCTTTTCCTTAGCTTTTTCTTTGACAACGAGAATTGATTTAAGACATTTTAAAACAACAAAACATCCCAAGTTAATGTGAGTACACTTAAGTGACGTTATGCTTCGACTTGTAGTGTGCTCGAAACTTCGTGTCATTTCCTTACCTATTCCATGTCTGGCAATAGAAACCTTCTACTATCAACCCAGCCGTTTTAGTGCGAGCATATCTCGGAGAGATTTTAGGACGAATCCAATCCGTCTGCTTGTTAATGATCCATGACAGAAGGCAAGCCCATTTCCCACAAAACAATCTCATCACCAAAAGACAAAAGAGACCAATCCATTTCACAAAAAAAAAAGTGTTTGTTTGACCCAATCAATAAGAAATGATCAAATATCATACTCGGTTCAATACTTCGATGTTTCTGGAGGAGGATCCATTAGATTGAAGCTCCACAATGGTTGTGAATTCAATCGTGACTAGGAGTATGAGTAAAGGACCACCTCAAGGTTGTTCATCAAACACTGACAAGTCACAAAGGTGTCAAATGAGGCCAATGACAATATTCAAGACCGAGGTTTTATTCAAAAGACAAAAGCAATACAACAACGAATCCCATATTGAGATATGAATCTAAATCGAAGGCAAAGCAAAGACAAATCCCGGATGAAAGAATCCGCGTCTGAATTCGAAGGAAACATGGTATCCGATGCCAAAGGAAATGTTGACGGTCAGCTAGCACCACGTACAAGCCTTTTATACACCTTAAGTCCTTCTCGAGACCTTTACAGGGAGATGGTTAGGAATTCTGGGAAACCTCTCAAGCTCGTCAAAGTACACCCAACCTTTAGGGCCAAGACATAGAAACTTGAACCCGCATCAATTTACCTACCATTTTTGTGCTCAGGTTACATCAAGCCTGAGACCCCATTCCCTTCCACATCACTAATCATAATCCTATCAAGCCTTAACTCCACAAAATCAAGCTCCAGAGATTTGTTCATGCAAAATCTTTTATTTCCATGCTCCACTCTCCAAATATCCAAGCCTTTTTCACCTCTGCTTATACACAGAGTATTGAATACTTCGCTACTTGGAACTAGACATACCCGGGTCTACATCCTTAGGGTCCGCTTTTAGTGTACTCACAAGACAAAATAAAGTTTTATAAACTATACCTCTTTGGTCTGCGATTAAGGGGGAACGACCTCAAAGCAATTCTTCGAGTCACAAAAGGAATATACCCTCGTGACCCATGCACTGAAGGTCCCAACACCCAGCTTAGGCACACACTCGAAACTATGATATGGTTTGATTTCACAACACGTGAATACATAGGCGGTCCTCTAACAATTACACAACCACCTCTTTTTCACAACCTCAATAAATCAACACAAACATATCAACTAGCGCAAACATATCAACTAACACAAAACACCTCAACCACATACATCTCTACTAGGGGCTCCATCCTTAGGGTGTTGCCTAGTTTCTCCTTTGTCAAATTACCGAGTCATGTTTTGAGTCTAGTCGAGTTTGGTCCGGACAATGGCAAGATTCTAGGTCGATTCTCCGAGTTATCACCCTCAAGCTTTCTGCTGCAGCAACGATGGTGAAGGATGTCTAAATAAGATAGTCGATTCATGCTAGGGTGAAATATATATCCTCGTCGTAGAAGACCTTCTACCTTCGTATTTGGTACACATTGTAACTTATAATTGGCCGTAGGTTACACACTTAGGCAAAGTATGTCCACATCATCCCAATTTCATGCCAAACTTAAGTTCGTATCACGTCAGTTCGTCAGTCTGCGTCAACTAGTCTGAATCACTTTCAGTCTGTCAGTCTACGTTCTTGTCAGTATCTGTCATGTCAACCACATGTCTAGAGCTCATTAAACACGTGTAACACGCAGCAATTGACAAATTTTGACTTTTTTACAAGTTTTAAACACAGAAGATCTTTCAAAAACCATTTTGTTTTCTCGCGCAAGGCTTTTCTATGCTAATTGCTTACGTGCTAATGCTTGCAGGCGTATGTGTTCCTATGTTTTGCGAATTGGTGTGACCACTAACCATGTAGATAGCTGTTAGAAGCAAAACACGTTCTAGTGGGGCTTTTTCGAAGCCTTTATTCACCTTAGCGGATATTTTCCAGATTCGAGATAGATCTCATCAACAGTATCGTATTATATTACTTCCCCAGCAAGACAAAGACAATTCAACAAAGACAACAAAACAAGATAAAAATGAATTAAACATAATAAAGACAAAGGCAATTAAATGGCAAAAGACAAAGACGAAATTAAGCAAAGACGGAATACATACCTAGTTTAGTCATGATCAATGGCGAGATTAGACCGGTCTTCCGATCTGGTTTTCCCCAGCGGATATTTCCCGGTACATTTTATCTCAACATCGTAATATTTCCCCAGTGAGACTCCGCGCGATTTCTCGATCACAAAAGACAAAGGTAAATTCAAAAATATTTATCAGCTTTTATACTCCAGCACAACGCAAGTCGTTCCAGGACATCTTTTTAAGCGCCAACACAACGCAATCCGTTCCAGGACATCTTTTTAAGCGCCTGCACAATGTAAGTCATTCCAGAACATATTTTTAAGCGCCAGCACAGCGCAAGACGTTTTAGGAGATCTCTTTAAGCACCAGCACAACGCAAGCTATTCTAGGACATCTTTTAAGCGCCATCACAACGCAAGTCGTTCCAGGACATCTTTTTAAGCGTCAGCACAACACAAGACATTCTAGGACATCTATTTAAGTGTCAACACAATGCAAGTCATTCCAGGACATCTATTTAAGCGCTATCACAACGCAAGTCATTCCTGGACATCTCTTTAAGCGCCAGCACAATGCAAGTCATTCCAGGACATCTTTTATGCCAACACAACGTAAGTCGTTCCAGGACATCTTTTTAGCACAGACACTTTAACGCCATGCGAAATCCTTTTAGCAGAGGTCTCAAGTATGGTTTTCTTCTTATGGCTGGCGAGCCTTTTAACGTAGTCTAATGGACTTTAAACGATCCTCACCGATAGTCGACAGACTCTAAATTGTTCCCGACGACAGGTCCTTGGCTCAGTCCCCTTGAGTCGCCTCGCGTTGCCATAGTCTTCAGGTTATAATCTTCGATTGATCTAACGACTATACTTTGACTTTCGCTTTGTCCAAGCCTCATTTAAAGTGGGGGCTCTGTAGACACCTCGTTCTGCACCTCCCGCAAATAACACAGTGATGATTGGGCCGCATGTTTAATATCTGGTATGATTTTATGACGTTTAATAAAGCCGTCGTCAAGTGGTAGCTCAAACAAATGTGTCAAACCCTTGGTCATCGTCTACGCGATGATACTGTCATTATGACAGTAATTAGAGTCCGTTTGGAGTCCAGGTCAAAAACCGTCTTCATTTTTTGATACCTTCTCAACCGGTTTCGGAAGGTTTTAGAATTTCCATCGCTAAATAATATTATAATATTTAATATTTTGCCAAAATACTTCACCTTGCGGAATAAGGAAGCCGTTATCTTCCTATTTCCATAATCCAACCGTAAAGATCTTGCGTGCTGAACAAGATACCACTAGGAAGATGACGCAGCAAAGGCCGCGCCTCTTAGAAGAGCTGCAGCACTGGCTGCGCCTTCTTCTGGGCTTGTTTCCAGCCTTCCAAAACCCTTGCTCGTGATTAGTATAAATAGAGGTCTTCCCACCTTGTACTCTTCACGCGAGTGTCCGCCCCTTCTCTTCTCTCCCTTTACATTCTAGACTTTTGCTCTTGCCTTTTTGACACAACGTGCTTAATCTACTCGGCCAAGTTAGCTCAAATCCTTTCGAGTACCGCCATGATTTTTGCATAGACCGACAAATTTGACCACTACACACCGATTAAATCACTAATTAATCTTTCTTTGTTAAACAGAGGCATTCTCATATTTATATAAGCTCGAGTTACCACTAAGGACGGTTTTTAGTTAAATCTCGTACCATTAACATGTATGTCTGATGGTGTAAATCTTAATTCTCATAACTTGTAAATTTGTTTAATGTATTCTTGCTATTTACGTCATATATATGCCAAATAAACTCCTTTTTAATATATAAAAGCCGTTAAAAACCAACCTTTTACGAAATCAGCAGAATTTCTGGCTGGAGAAAAAACACATCAGAGGATGCGCCTTCTGTAAGAAACGCAGCACTGGTTGCGCCTCTTCTACAGGCTGCTTGTCCTCTGGTTCTTTTTTCTTCCCTGATCTTTTCTAGGTTCGTGCTTTTCTTATTTCTTTTAATTCCTTTCGTTCATTTCCTTTCATTCTAACTTTTTAAATTTTATTTTCTTAAACCTTTTCAACCTAAATCACCAATAATTCGATATTGTTCGATTTTCGTCAATAAATCAAATTCCGTGTTCGAAGGGTTCGGTTTTTCAACATCAAATCTCTTCAACTCAACTATTGTATAGTTTCTGTAAGTTTATCGTCATTCATTTAACCTTAATTCTTCGGTTTAACCCGTTCTTAGTCGGTTTTAATCCGTAGTTTGTAAAATTCGAATAACTTGTTAGTTTTCTATCTTTTAAATCGATTTTTCATCATTTATAATTCGCATTCACGAGTATTATGGATATTTTCACATGCTTAAACATGGTAACACACTTTTTTCGATTTGTAATTACTATTTATCAACTTATATTAACCCAATGAACCTAATAGATTGCGGTTCTGACTTTCACATTCAGAACTCATCCCGTGAACAGAAGCATGAGTGGCTGCGCCTCTTCTAGAGGACGCACTATAGGCTGCGCCTGTTTTGGGCTGGTTTCTGCCTCTGAACTCTAAATTACTCGATTTAAATCGTATTACTTTGCATATAATCGACTAATACGTGCTAATATCGCTTAATATTCTGTACTATTTCATTCATTTAATTATATTATTTATTTGTTTAATTTAATTTATTCACTTTTTCATTTTATTTAATTTATTCTTTTATTCTTTTCAAAACCTCTTTTTGGCATCCTTATGACGTAAATACTTATTCGTATTATATTTCATGTATGTTTATTGTATCTCACATGTAATGAATATAAATTCTACTTTGACCGTTAATTCCTATTTGTTAATTCACCGACATAGTATAAATAGCTTCACATGTTTAATATAACGGATGTTGCATAGCATGCATTTAACCGACAATATATCAAATATTAACGAATTTCCAAATCATTAGTAGATGCCGTTATCGAGGTGGGCGGGGTTAGGTGTTCGATTAAAGAGATACCTAACAAGTACCCTAATCCCTTACATGGAATCTTAGTGAACATCCATGTTCGCGGGCTTACGAGAGTCATTCTAGACATAAAATGCTAAGGGTGACGAGTTCTTGGTGTTCATGTCACTACTTTGTGTTGTGACATGACATGAAGTTTTCTAACGGTTCCAATTTTCCACAAAAAATGGTGGCGACTCCACAAATGCAGGCTTATTCAACATTTCATCGGTTTCTAAGCCTTTCAAATCGGTAACAACCCATGACGGGCTTTGCTCGCAAGGCTCCGTGCGAGATGTGCCGCCTCTTTGCCGTAAATCAGACGCGCGGCTGCGCTCGGCGCAGGTGGCCCGTTTGCACAGTTTGTCGATTCCGCTAGGGATGATACGTTAGACTTAGTCTAATATGACCCGTGGTGAAACTTGAACGAGGTTGGGGATATTAATTAATATGCGACAATTGTTGGTTCTATTTACTCGATCTTCCTAGATCGTTCTATCTAGCCTGTCTAGGCTTTTAACCTACCCTATTCGACCAATCATCCCATCTCGATGGTACAAATTCCTATTAGTTTCTAGTAATGGATAGCGATTGATGTCAACCACACCACGATACTTACTCATGTTTGTATCAAAAGCATTTACTACTCGCGGGAATGGAACTAAGAGTCGACCTTACTCATGTTTGGTTAGAACATCTCCACAGATCGGAGTTTAATTGCTTGGTGCGACAACCACCCTAATAAATCAAAACCCGTGTATATCATTTTACATATTGTTATAATGCCTGTTTGTATGTATATATACATGCTATATGATTCTCGAGTCTACTTTATCACTTTTTTTAAAATGATTTTTTATCCATTATTTTCGAAAATTTATATAAAAAAACGTTTTCCTCATTTTAAACGTACATATTCCATATCAAAAAAAAAACAAATAATAAATCTTTTACGGCTTTTTGAACATCTAAATCAAATAAGACCAAGTCAAGTTTCCATCGGATTTCATAATCCATGTCCTTACAAATTAAGGGTCCTTTGTTCGAGTTCATAGGCGTTACGCTGCCATTTTGAACTCCTAAGTTACACCCTGAATAGACACACACAATGGCCAATTAGGCGATACACTTTCAAACATCAAAAGTCTTTAATTTCTTGTCACTTTGTTAAGCATCACGCACACCACTTACACGTGCACTTCGTGGCATACACCGAGTCAGTCCTTCTTGTGTCTTTTGTGCGTTATCTTTTGGGTAAGTGTGAATCGTGGTCGAATGGATTTTGATACGCCGTCGGTTCTTTCTCAGTACAAGATATCTGGAGCAGCAAGCAACGCAAGTGTTCAGGGTCCAAATGCTATTGATGAAATCTTGGCCGCGATCCTTCGCCTTCAAACTAAGTCAGGATGTTGCATACACCCGACTAAAAACGATTGAAAACCGCATTGTTGCTGTTGAATCCCGATTGCCTCCAACTAAAACACTTGTGGGAGATCCACAACCACCTCCTGGTGGGAATGGCGAAATAGCCATGAATGCTAGAAATGACACTCATGTGCCCATTGAAGTCGAAAAACGCTTAAGCTATCTGTAAGAACAACTCATGTACCTCAAAGGTGATGATTTCTACAGGGAGAACAGTCGCAAATATGAAGTTGTCAATGCTTGATTGCCCACTAATTTTACCACGAAAGGCATTCCAAAGTTCAAAGGGCACGAGAATCCTTCAAATCGTATCCGTGCTTTTAAAGACTACATGTCTATCAAGGGCATCAAACCCGAGATGTTTTTAAGGATCTTTTCTTCATCTCTTGATACCATTCCTAGGTAGTGGTTCTATTCTCTTAATCATTAGAAACTGATAACTTGGGATGATGCTGCGATCGAATTCACTAAGCAATATGCATATAACGCAGAGATCCAGGTGAATATGCATACTCTTGAAGTCCTGACTCAAAATTATAACGAAGGTTTCACCGACTTCCTAACCATGTGCAGGAAAACTAGCACTTAGTTAGTTGGGTGTCCCGAAGAGTCTGTTATGGTCGAGAAATTTTGTGGACAATCTTAAGCCAATCTATACTAGCCATTTGAGATATCAAAACATCAAGTCCTTCAAGGATTTGACTATACTAGGCACCAGAACTGAAGATGATATCCGTACGGGTGTCCTATCCAAGACCATAGGTTGCGGATATCAAGGCTCAACCCCTACTAAAACTCATTCTTACGGGTCCACTAGCAAAATAGGCGAAGTTAACCTCTTGGAAACTTTTAATAAGAATACACCACAAAGGAAGTTCACTGACATCGGTAATACTTATACTAATGCTTTGACGAGACTGGTGAAATTGGGCAAGGTACAACCTATTGGTATCGTACCTGATCCGCGCCAGAGAAGAGAAGCAGATTCTGGGACAGCAATGCCTACTGTCAGTTTCGTAGAGAAAAATGACATGATACGGAGAAATTTTGCAAGCTAAAACTTCTCCTCCAAGATGTGATTGAAGACAGGAGACTATCTATTCCTCCCCCAAATAAGCCCATTAACACTCTTAGAATTCTAGTGATTACTACAGATGAAGAATCCATACTAGAATGTTAACACCTCATTTCCCCAAGTAAAGATGAGATTACTGGTATATGGAGGGAAGATGCTGAAGATGTCTACCTAACTAAGCATCCATTGATCGAAGCTAGCATTGATGATACTGACATTGATCATCTAATCAGATCGGGTCACGCATACCAGAATCCGACGGTGGGACAGACTAGCAATCCGACCAGTGGCGGCACGAGTGACGCAAATGAAGAACATACCACTGATTTGTTGATGAAACAACTGCAAAAGACTAAAGCTGATTTTTCAGTTTGGCAATTGATCGCTAGCTCTTTCCCGCATCGCAAAGATTTACTGCAAGCTCTGGCTAAGCTAAGTGTCATACCTGATTGTTGGGTTTCTTAAACTCTATTAAATCATATTTAGCATATTAACATTTATATGTGGTGGATCTTTCCATGCATGATTTAAACTAAGGAGAAAGGTGAAGAAGAAAGTCTCCTTACAAAGAGGGGTACACGGTTTTGGGCACCA
>JAOWBH010143625.1:0-13036 GCA_028566215.1 Silene coronaria | reverse complement strand
ACTCAAACTTGAATATATCTAAACCGATAATAAGAACTGAATTTATTGAATTGGTGAAGTGTATTTATTTTCTCATATGATATCTAAACCGATAAGACCTAAACTGAATGACCCGAGCTCGAGTTCGGCTCGCATTTAGCCAAGCTCGAGCTCGGTTTGACCAAGCACGAGCGGAAATTTATGACCGAGCCATTTCTGAAGCCTCGACGAGCCGGTTCAAATCATTTACAACCTTAATCGGAACAATGTTAGTGGATGCTGAATTTGATATGGGCAATTAGCAAATTCACTAGTACAATTATACCCTACGGAGGCGGTTGTAATAACCCTACAGTGGCGGTTTCCTAGCGACGTGATTGCTGGGGTCATATTTTTATCGTGGCGGTTGTAAAACCGCCACCATAGGTAAGCTACGGTGACGGTTGTAATTTCAAAACCGCCACTGTAGGGCTACCTATGGTGTCGGTTTTAAAGTAAGAATCGACATATTATGAGTAAGCTATGGTGTCGGTTCCAATTTAAGAACCGCCACTATACAATTTTTTTTTTTTAAAAAAAACATTAGCTTGTGGATTTTGACAGCACCTCCTCATAATGTTTACAATATCCAAATATAAATATTAACGCAACAATACCCGCATAATATTGCAATCAACTACCCTAGAAAATATTCATACAATGTCATAGAAACAACGTTACATCTCATCTAACACGACAATAGTATCAATGTTTACCTACAACAACTCAAAGTTTATTTCCTCGTCAATAACCTCAATTCAATCTAGGCAAGCAACAATTTAGATCCAATAATTTAATCTACGTTGGACATTCTCTAAACATTTTGCAGCCCACACCTCTTTAGCTTCATTCATATCCTTAAGTGACATGGTTGATGGTTGAATCTGCAAAAATTTACATTTAACATAATTAGTTATAATAAGAAAAATATGGTTGAAAAGAAAATAAATAAACTATTATAAGAAGGGCAAGAACAGCACCAAATTAGACTATTATGCATTTACTCTTAGCAGGCTAAATTAGACACATCGTGTTGCACTTGTTAAAGATTACCCTCATAATTATAAACATACCGGACAAATGATCGGAAATACGTAGTAACAAACAAAAGATTTTAAGATGTTCCATGATTACCTGTTGTTTGGACTTGGATGTTAACTCAGGCTTCAAAAGGGTGACGAATAATGTACCTGCAAAATAACACCATCGGACTGCAAGTTAACACCAAAGCATCATTAGATATTGTATAAACCTTCACGAACAAGCAGGATCACATAACAAAAACCAACATTGCATATCACAAAATTTCACAAGTTATATTGATCGCTATTAACATAAAAGCTGATAGAACTTACAAGCATTCGAACTTTAGTAGCGGACTCCCTCATGTCTTTGGACTTGTCATTTCTCTTCAGCTTTTCATTGCTAGATTTGACCTTAAAACAAAATTTTGAGTGCAAGTAGTAAAATGATAATGAAAATAGAAGCCTAAATAATATGTTAATATCTAATATACTAACCTGTCGTCATCTAATACCTAAATCCTTTTTTTTTATCTAATACAATAAAATTTAATACCTAAATAACAAAACACAAATCACATAAAATACTCGATTATTCATCTACCACCTTAATTAATTTTAGATATTAGTGGTTGCAGAGCCTTTGAGCATTAAAGTTCCTACAACACAATCAACAAGGCAAGTACATGTATGGCTAAAATGATTTAAATTATTAACAATCATGGAACAATTTTAGTTCCATTACCTTATCAGGACTAATAAAATGGCACAATTTTAAAATTTAAAAATGAAAGAATAAGAAAGGCCGTCATATGCTTTCGAAAATTACAGAGGTTTAGTTAGGCAAGTTCTATCTAAAAGTATATTAATGATCACTGTTTCTTTAAACTAATTTATGCATATTGTCATTTATCATAGAAGACAAACAATCAAATACGGAGTACACTATCAAATACGAGTATATAGTACACTTTCTACTTGATTTCTAATTGCCAGTCATTTTGCCATACAGTACACTATCAAATACATACGGAGTGTTTGTTATGCGTTATTCTACAAAATCCTGCACATCTAGTACGACTGAAGTAATAGACACCCAATAGGAAGTATTCATAAACCCATAAATCATATATAGAAACTTTTAACTATGACTAAATGACGAAACTAATTGACTCACCATGGCAACCAATGTGTATACACTGCAAACTACAACTACGTACATACATAACTCTCATTCATTGATACACGAATGTAATTCTATTCTGTCGGTTTTCATACTAATTTATGAAAAGAATATTTTACGTATGGGCGCAAGGGACATACCTATAATTGATGCAGGAACGTAGTGGTGGTACTTTCCTGCAATTAGGTTCACAAGGTTCAACAAACAATCAATATCTCAAAATAACAATCGAATTATGGTCGAGAGAAAGTCTTTATTTGATAGGGCTTATTTCAAAATTAACTAGAACTGACTAACAAGAATAACAATTTCTAATATTTCTCATCCGACCCACCACTCACAACAACAAAAACTCACACAATTGCCAACTCCCACCTCTAAAACACTCAAAAACACAATAGTCAGTCCGAAAACAACTAGCGGATGACTAACACGAATCATCATCATCGTAAAAAAGAAATAACTTCCAGCTTGCTTAGGCATATCCAACATATTATTCTGAAAAACATAATCAGCAGCTTCAACACTAACATCAGTACCACTTTGCGGCATAGCGAAAACAGCAACATCCCTAACGGTATACTCATCTACAAACTCCCCTAACATTAACCACATTAATTCCATCGAAACTCTAGCTCTTATTGTCCCTTATCAAAAAACACAACTCCAATATTAGGGTTTTGTCACTAAACACAAATCAAAGTTAGGGTTTGTCGATTAAACAAAAATAGATAAAAATAAGGGTTTAGAAAGAAAGAGAACCGTGTTTGAGTATCTTGAGCGGCGATCTCATGAGTGGCCAAGAGGCTTGCGTAGTAGTCTGTGTAGTGGTCCTACGTTGGGGGATGGAACGCCGTCAACGTCTAGTGGTGGACACTGTCGAAGGCCGTTAAGAAAGGAGTTATTTCAGCGTTGAATGCGAGATGAGCGATTTTCAATGGGAGTCGAAGGGTTTGGTTTGGTTGTGTATTATGTAAGTTATGAGATGAATGATAGAAATATGAACGAACCCAAATTCTTACGGACGAATGAATTATTAGGGGTTTATTTTTTTGCTTTGTTTATTTTTTTAATCGCCTATGGTGTCGGTTGTGTACAAAAATCGACGTTACAAACCTATAATGTCGGTTTGAAGTCAAAACCGCCACCAAAGTGACGCATAGAAAAGCAATATATGGACTATTTAAGTGTCTATTTTTACGTCGCTTCCAAACAAAAATGCCACAAAATATCTATGGTGTCATTTCTAATCTAAAACCGCCACAAAATATATCATTCTATGACGTCGGTTGTATTGAAAACCGCCACCAAAGACCATCTCAAGCAATACAAAAGCAGTTCGCGCCAATAAATTAGAACTAATACGTCGTTTTTGCTAGAACCGCCACAATAGCTGTGTCACGATAGGGGGATTTTCTACTAGTGATTAAATAAAATTAACTTTGTAATACGAAATATAATTATGTATGCAAGAGATGATTGTTTGTAATTAGAGTCTACTTGATCAAATAAAACATGAAAACATAGTTCTTAATACATTAGTTAAAAATTAAATAAATAGTTATTTCAAATCAAAATTAACAAACATGCTAATATATCCTCAACATGGGCAATAGAGCTTGTAATACTAAGGTGGTGCTACGTAACATACGTATGGGGATTAGTATTCTTTTCCCCGGAGACACAAGGCTAATACGATACAAGGGTCAATGGGGAAAAGAACTCGAATCTACGATATATTGTCCACATTGTTGTCTAAATTACGTGACTAAGACCTCTTTGACTGCTTAGGAGGATGAGTGTGCTGAGGAGTAGCGCCCACACCGGTGGCAACTTTAGCGACGTCCATGGCACTTGATTCCGGCTTCTTCTTAGTATACAACACAAAATAAGAAAGGGTAGCAGCCACCACTGCACCACCAATAGCCATTCTCAAAGGGCAAAATGGTAAACCTTTCCTTTGGTGCAACACTTCACCTGGTTGATTACCTGGTGGCCTTTTTTCACCACCAACCCCAGCTGCTTTATCTGCCATTTTTTACCGTGTAATTAATTAATTATTTACGTAAATAACCTCGTTAATAAGATCTTAAAAATCCTCAAAGTATGTTAAAATTTATAGTTTTTTGGTTAATTTCTAATTTATATTTTTGCTCTTTATGTTTGATTTTAGGTAATAAGTGAGTTTATGAGTCTTTTGTTATAAATTGAGGTTGCAACAATTAGATGGGAATTAAGAGGTTGGAATTTAGTAGATAAAATTATGGAGAATATGTGGCTAATTATCATGATTCAGATACTAAATTTAGTGTCAAAATGTCAACTA
Organism: Silene coronaria; assembly: GCA_028566215.1. NCBI lineage: Eukaryota > Viridiplantae > Streptophyta > Magnoliopsida > Caryophyllales > Caryophyllaceae > Silene > Silene coronaria. The sequence goes on along the minus strand of JAOWBH010143625.1, from coordinate 8,487 downwards.
CACAATTCTAAGTTATAAATTTCATGGTTTAGGTGCGACTTAGCAAATTCTCATACTATCAAATAATCTAAATATATCTAATTTAAAATTATGTCAAACAAACATAGTGTTTATAGTTATTATTTATTAAGTTATTTCTTTTAATTAATAGGAGTACATAATCATGCATGGAGATAGTTAAAAGTTAAAACATGATGAGTTGGTACCAAATTCAAACCCGCGTACTATCCGCTTCTTACTAAGAGAATATTATACTTCTAAATCTAAATAAAGAAATAAGTAATATTTTATTTCTTTAAACTATTATCTTTTTATTAAAAATATACTTATAATTAAACTTTAATCTTATAATTAAATTTAAAATTATAATGTTAAACTATAAAATATAAGTTGGTAAAATTTTCACTAAATGCAATAATTAAAACTTTAGAGAATAACTTGACATATACTTAACATTAACTTTGTGACAAAAAAAAATTCATTAAAATAATTGGAGAAAATTTAAAAGATGAAATCCTTAATTTTATGGTAAAAAAATATTTAGATTTCATAAAAATACATCTTTCATAACTTTATTCGATTCTCTTTAATCAGTTTTCCATTAAATATCCTTAAAAAATAAATACTCTATATATATGTACTGCGCATTATGCGGGTTCTATACTAGCAAGTCATAAATTGTAATAATATTGTGGTGTCTAATTTATACCTAGTATATAGTACAATGTGGTGGTAACTTGGTATTTACTACTGACTAGTATTGGTGCCCGGCTTCGCCCGGGCTACCTCTACTTACCATTACAATTTATTTTTCAATAAATAAAATTATTTTAAAGTTGCATAAGTTATAAATTTATCATTAATAAATTTATTTATGATATATCTTAAAATTACGATAAAACAAATTATGAGACAAATTTACTACCCCGCTATTAATATTTTACTGTTATTAATGTAACAGTAGTAACAAAATTTCACTACTCCACTCGTAATCATTGTTACTTTCACTACTCTCACCGTAATTATTATTACTTTCACTATTGCCACATTGTTATTGATAATTTCACTATTCCAGTTGGTTCTTATATTACTTTCACTACTCTCACTGCTAATATTGTTTTAATAATTTCCATAATATTACATGCTTATATTATATTTATGTATGTTAAATAATTAATATCTCTATACATCTAATAAATTATATTGTATAGTTTAATAAACTTGCATAGATTTTCAATTTAATATATAATTCTATTATGAATTAATACCATAAGTGAGTATGTTTATTTTAAGGAAAATCACCATATTTTGGCGTTCTTTAAATTTATACTTTAACTAAAACTATATAATATTTACAATGAAGTCCTTGTTCGGGTTCATCACATAGTGCTATCGATTTAAAACTATATAGTTTAATTAATTTGTATAAATATCTTTAATTAAATTGAAGTCCCTTGGTTTCTAAAATTATATAATAGTATTGATAGATAAACATTATTACACCGTATTATATTGATATTTTCTTTACTTAAGAAACTAGCCTATCGTTATAAAATGTTAACTTATTGATACTGTCGTTTAACACTAATACCACATTAGATCCCTAATCCCAAAATGAATTGGGTTCTATTGACATGAATCATCATCTGAAACCGTCATTTAACACTGATAATGAAGATGTCAAATTACTTTGGGCAACTCTGTTTTGGGCTAGTGCTTTTTAATCTTTGGACTGGCTTATCAAAGCCCATTGGAAAAGAATATAATTAGGGAAAGTCTTAGGCCCATACTTTGAGCTGGGTCACATCTTACTCATCTATGATTCTATGAAGGATGATGGCAAGTGAAACACATTGTTGGGTAATTGGTATTTGGTACAATTATCCTAAGTGGTAGAAATTAGAATTATCCTATTACCAATAAATTTCAAACAGTAAACTCTTAAGTATTTAATACCATATTTAGAAGTGTTTACCTCCTTATATACAATCCTAAGGGCTGTATTTAACATTACCCTATGACTACGGAAATGATAAATACAATCCTAAGGGCTGTATATAAGAAGCTAAAAAAGAAAATTAATACTTAATATTGTAATTAATTGTATCATTTTTTGTGCAATTTTATCATAAATTCCTATATTAATACCATATCTAGAAGTGTTTAACTTCTTATATACAACCCTAAGGGTTGTATTTAACATTACCCATATGACTAATTTAATTAAAGTTATATTTATTGTTTATGATTTACATTAGTTTTATAACTATATTCATGTGGAAAATCTAACTGAGCTTCTATTTGTTGTTTATGAGTTATATTATAATTTTTTTGAGCTCACCATTTACGTGGAAGAAGGTCGAAAACATTACATCAATGCTCATAAACTTTACAATAAATCAAATACACTAAAACAAAACTCATAAACATAAATCAGTGGCCCATACAATTGGTGGTGCGTAAATCCATCAGCCGATTTAAGCGGGTTGTCAAAACATAAGTCTAATAATTACTACTCTCTAAGTTTTATTCATTTACGGAGTATTCACCTTTTTTTGTTATTATTTGTGAGATATTTATATTTTAATTAAAAATAAACAATGATTGGGATAAAAGGAGTAGAAATTTGGTTGTGGCCTATTAGAATTTTGGGCCATTGTATTGTAGGTAGTAGCGGAGGCGAAGAAATGATAACCGGGATACTATCCGCCTTCAACTTGTGACGGATAGTATCCGTCTTCAATGAGAATCTGTACATTCACAAACCTTTTCAAGTTTACTTTATACCAGTATCCGTTCGCCCACCTGCCACGGACACAAGGTCGGTTTTATCAAAGGGAGGTTGTAATTAAAAGAAGCATTATTGTTTGATTAAATTATTGTTAACTCAACCCCTCAATTAAGAAATGGACTCCCAACCAATAGCTACAAGGAAGCTGGATAACATGTGATTTGTATAATTGCATAACTTCGATATAATTCTTTGTGTATAATGCATGTTTGGACTTGGAACCCTAATTTGAAAACATTCTCTAATAATTAATTAATTTCATTAATTATAAATTAATCCTTTCAAATTTATTTGTATGTGACTATTCGTCGAGTTGTCAATCTTCGTCCCATTCAAAAATGTACATCTGTTCGAATCCCCCCATGCATGCAAATATGCAATGACTTGTTAATTTTGTTACTTATAATAACAATGAGATTAAGCTTGCTAGATCGATGTTATACCTATCTTAACCAAATTTCTTAGGTTATAATATTTCATTTTTCTTTGAATTGGTATACGATTAAACTTGTTAGATCAATCGTTTTATTTACGAGATGAAATACATTACACATACGGTTAATATCATTCAGAATATATCAAAGTTAGTTAGTATATACACGATTGATTTTTAAAAATAAATAGACGAAATTTATCAGGGTTATTTACTCAAAAATTATTTTTCAATATTATTATTATTGGTAGAAATATTCTTTGTCAGCCCCTCAAATAAATACGAGTATCATTATGAATATTACGTGAAAGGTGTCATGTTATTTTAGTGTAAAACTTAATTATATTTATATTGATTTAAATTTTATTATTATTAGTCATCAACTTGTTTTAGTCTAGATAATTGTCTTATTAGGCAGTATTTAAATAATTCATTAAACAAACTTGTGCTCAAAGTCTTGGTCGACATCATCCCATCATATATTTATGTTATACTATATGGATTATATATAAAAAAAATGTAATGATGTTTTAATTTGTCTAACCACTACCATCTAGTGACATAGTTGAGTAGCTTGTGTAATAAAAACGTTTATAAATATGTTATTTAGTCGTGTGAAGGGGAATAAATATTTCAGCCGATAGCTTACATTTCTAAAAACCAAGAGTTAAGTGTAATTTTATTTATATATTTATTTATTCAAATATGCAAGTATATATTTATTTATTCAAATATGCAAGTTATTATAATTTTATTTTTTTGTTTTTATATTGTGTACAAATTTTAGTTCACGTGAATTGTGTTAGAGTTAAGAAATAGTGTGAAAGCCATTTGATTGAAACTAGCATATGGTGACTGAGATTAAGTTTTGAATTCAATCCCTCCTCATTATTGTTCTATTATTCTCAAGTATGAATCTAATGCATTGCATACATATGGAGTATCGCTGAAATAAAGTTTAAAATAGTTTAATATCGTTAACAACAAAAGCTCTTTCGAATAGTATTACATATTTACATGCATCATGTCATGTGTTATTTAAAGTTCATTTATCATCAATTTTGTGAATACGTTATGCATGGAACAATAGTGATGACGAGGACGATCTAATGAACTTAAATCCATGTTATATATAGAGTATATCATTCATCGACAAATACTTTCTCTATTTGAGATTGTACGAAAATTATAGACCCCTCACTTAGATATCATTCAATTTTAATTAACAAACAATGAAATTTCGATATTAATAAGAACAAATAGACGGAATGACCACTTTATAATAATCCTTAACCTCACATTATTGATAAATTATTAATTATATAAGATTTACTAACTTAGCAAGGGTCCAAACAAATCAAAGTAGGTAAGAGTAACATGGTGTTGCCTGGAATTGAAAATTGAAGGTTTATCTTATTTGATGAATATATCATAATAATGAGCCTACTTTATATGATCTCAGATTTGGTACGTTCATGATAGAAAGATTGGACCAATAATACACCACTCTCCCGTATAATGAAAGGCCAATGAATGACGAGTGATATAGACATAATGCATGAAAACAACAAAAGCTACGACCCAAACAATAAATAGATAACAACAAGCCAAAATTAGGTACACTCTTAGAGAGTACTAAAGCTACCTACTACCCCTGTCATCATCCTTCTTTTTCTTCATCCCATCCGATTTAGTCCAGATTCGAGTCTGATATGTACAATCGTGAAGACAATAATGTTCTCCCTCGTATCTCACGAGTTCTGACATTACTGCGCGCTCGATTATAATCATATGTATGTATATGTAATGATGATATTGCTTAGTTTTTTTATTCTAATGGATTCAATACTGGAGTCAAAATTTGATGTTATGAGATAGGGTTGAAAACTTTAACCGGGGCGAATTAGTAATGGAATAGGATAAATTAGAAGGGAAAAAAAACGACAATTTTCCAATATTAGCGGGGAAGATTGCAAAACTACTACATACTCCACCAACGGTTAATGTTATGTGTGATCGTTATATACATACCCGGTTAAATTATCAATTATGTTTCATTTAAGTACTCGTACTTTTTTTTAGTGTGAATAAGTTGACTAAATTTGAAACTATGTAAAGTAACTGAGGTGATCAAAATAAATGGTTTTGAAGTCAAATTGTGGTCAGTCATAATAATACAAATGGTTCTTTTTTGATGTCCATGGTAATAATTGTCAATGTAAGATTAAATGTACGTGCCAACCAATAATATTAAAGAAGACCATCCTGAATTTAAACATTAATTGGATTCGATTTAGGGGCGGATTCAGATATATTCTTTTACAGGGTCCTATTGGGTAGGCTGATCATAGTTATCGAGTTTCAAACAAGTTATGTTTTATTCCTCAGTTTTTAACTCACCTAATATTGTTATCCTTGTGAGCTGATATCAATATAGTTGTTAGATTATAAGTCAGGATCCCTTTTTTGGTCCTCCATTGTACTCCCTCCGTCCCGGTCAATAGTTATCCATTTCATTTTAGGGTGTATGAGAAAGAGTAAGGTCACTATGTTAAAAAGTAATTCCGTTAATTAAGTATTCTAATTAATATAATTACTCACTGTTATTGACAGTAAACCTTTTTATTTTTACCAAAAAGAATAATTTACATGGCTACTTGTGTAGCTATATAGTGGTTGCTTGTGGCATTCCCCTATACTAAAAAAAAGCATTATTATTTTTTCTTTTTTTTTTCTTTTATTACTAGCATTATTATTATTAGAGTTTTGAGTGGTGAGAAGATCCCATTCACAATTAGTCACAAGGAATCCCATTCCACACTAAACCTCCACATGACATCCTTTACCCTTTTTGCTTGTCAATCACTTTTCATGTCCCACCATTTTATAACTAACCAACTCTATATTATCTATCTTTTTTTTTTCCTTTGTTTTATCCAAAGAGGGTGATTTGGTTTGGTTACCTACCCTCCAAACACCTCACATGTTTCTTTCTTTCTTCTTCCTCCCTCTCTCTTCTTTACCATTAAGGTAGCTTCATCTAACTATAAATTTAATTAGGTTTTGTTTATTGTTCTAATGGCCTAACTATCACCTACTTGAGCACATGGCATTTATAGCCAACACATTATTTCATTATCTATTGGTATATTACATTTTCATTTTATTTGATTCTTTTACCTAGTCACCCAAAAAAGTATGAATAATATTAAGATACTAATTATTTAATTAAACACTAATTATTAGCTTATATTTTTGTTAAAGCTTACTTAAGTTTAATATCAACAGTTTGGTTGTAAGATGAAATTCTCAATGTAGTATTCATTTCAGGTCATCTAAAACAAATTGTATTGTTAAGTCATTGACAATAAGTCAATAAGGTTGTTAATTTTTACTTTTGATTAAACAGCCTTAACCTTCTATAGAGATGGTCACTGCGGGGATAACCAACCTGACTTAAAACCTGTATATATGCGTGGAGAGCGAGTTAGGTTACTTTTGGTTGTTTTGGCTGTTCAGGGCCACATTAACGGGCCTTGTCGGCAAACCATGCCGGGCCATGTTTGTAGCGATTGAATCGTTGGATCAACCCGCTAATGTAACAACATATGTTCCTCTATATATAATCCTCCATTATTATTAGCATAAAAAAATGAAGAGAATTAACACAAATGTATGACACATAAATGATTTAGGAATATAGATTATCATATGATAAATGAGTATAACTAGATAGGAAGGTATAAAGTTAGGTTGACACACAATGGTGAATGGTGATGCATGTGGGCAGATCACAAGTTAGAAACTTATAGGAAGTTTGGTACGTACTTTTCAGACAGTTATGATCGGGATTGGCTGGACCCCTTCTGGCTATTCTTCTCGTTTACATTTTTGTTCTTTTCAAATTATTAGGCAACTATTACTATTTATGTTAATTAATGTAATTATTTAGCTCAAGGTATTAAACTCCCATGTCCATCTAGTGTCAATGGTCTCATGTTGTTAGGTGAAATTCGATCTATATATGTGTCAATGTGTCATGAATTTATGTTGTATAGGATTATCTAACTATATATAAAACCAACTTAATTACTTCGTTAAACTTCTCATATAGTATAAGTTAAAGGAGTATTTAAATTGGAGTAATGTACGTTAATAATTAAACAATAATAAGAAAAATTATTTATTACGTTAAGAAAATAAGGATTGGAAAATTTGCATGTCTTTTTTCCAAATAAATAAGTTCACAATGTTTTTTTGCATATGAAACATGTATTACTAGTAATTTAATTAAGAATACTTAATTTAAGAATTCTACTCATTTTCCAAGTTAATATTCTTCTTTTTTTAGTGTGTGTTAATCGAGTTGTCAGTCATTCACAATAATGAGTAAATTTTCTTATTGCAAGCACTCTCTCCAAATGTAAATAATTAGCTAAGACGAAGTTTGCTTAATTCGTACAATCTTGATACTGTTGTCATGTCACACCCCCACCTATCCCTCAGGTTTGTATTTCGCGGGGCCAAAGTCTTCGGCCGTGTATGTCTGTGAAATTCCTCGAGGCGGATTTAGGTGTAAAGATAACCGGCCCAGCTTGCCATTTGGTTCGTTAAAAACAAAAAAAATAAAGAGAAATGAAAATTATAAGAGGCGCGTCAGCCTTGGCTCAATCCGACCAGCCCACTCACTCCCAACTCCCAAGGGTTGGTTTCATGGTCGAGATGGATGAGCCCGGCCGGTGGCCACCTCTAAATATATAACCACACATAATTTACATGTCTAGTAAGAATTGTTTATTACACAAATTTCACCTCACATGGGTTTACAACTGTAATTAGTGTGTTATAATTAGACCTGGCAAACAGGTCGTGTCATGTCGTGTTCGTGTTCGTGTCAACTTTAAATGGGTCACCATTACCTTAACCCTAACCCGACCCAATTAAATAAACGGGTCATTTGTCTCAACCCTAACCCAACCTATTTAATTTTTTCCATAACCCAACCCGACCTGTTTAACCCATTTATCTTTTAACAGGTCATTTTTAACTCATTTAACCCGTTTAACCCAATAAGCTAATAAAATAAACTAAGCTTTATAGCCCAATTATCCTAAGAATGATGAATGAAAATACTTATTTTTAAGTTTTTTGATTGGATTGTTGATTTTACCCAAATATATTGTAATACTTTTAAATAAATGGGTTATTCGTGTCGGGTTCGTGTCAAAAGAGCTCAACCCTAACCCGACCCATTTAAGTTTCG